>JAJJMB010006234.1:1422633-1499701 GCA_023531105.1 Papaver atlanticum
CAAGTCTCAACGAACCTTTTACTACAACAAAGTTGAAATCACATCAAGGCCCGGTAAGTAGCATCATCATGGCGCACCGGGGGAGTTATGGCCTACGCGCCCAGGCGCGCCAGGCGTAATTTTCCGGTCCGTCACAATACACCTGGTACAACAACATTTCACCAAGCAGCATAACCAATAGGTGTGAGATGGTTAACGCTTTCTAAAAGAAATATTTCTTTGTGTCTTAGCAAATCACTTTATCGGACCTGAGAAGGATGTTTCAGTGAAACAATGAGCATCCAAATGATTATTTCAAGAGATTCAGAATCCAGGCACTAGATTTTCATGATCCAAATGTGACTGAACAAAAATTGGTATAGTTATGTATTAATGGCATGGTACCTATCTATCGCGCTTTGCTGGAGAACCTGCGCTTCCAGACATTCTCTGAACTCCATGAAGCTGCTAAACGTTCGCCTACAACAACATCTGCTTTGCTAGAAAGAACCAAATCCACCAAGACTAAAGAGCCTCATGAGACTCGTGGAAGCATACGTCTCATCAACGAACAATACAACCTTCGACCTTCTGTAGGCAGTTTCGCTGGAGGAGAAAGATGAAAACCACCATTTCAGAGATGCAACCTGCGCATGCGTCCCCACCACCAGCTTTAACTCCAGTACCACAGGCGCGACTGCCGCAATGACAAAACCACGTCCAAGTTACGCCATATCTGGCTTGACGGCAAAAACGTCAACAAGAGATACGCTCTCTGAATTTCCCCTCTCATGGAAAAAGTAGTTGAATTACTGGAGGAGATTGCACCTGGGGACTAAAGGGGTACACATGGAATCTCTCCATGTCAGGAGCTTCATCATATTTTCACAACCTATTAATTTAGTCGTTCGCATAAGAGAACTTCCCTACTCCTCAAAGGAACGATACGATAAAGGCAAAAGAATGTGGCTAGGGACTGCTCAATACTACTCGTCTCAAATATGTTGAATTTAGAGAGATGCGGGTACGCTATCATTGTCATTCCAAGATGTCCAAAGACGTAGACATACTCAACATAGTAGACGTATTGTCAAATCCCAGTGATGTGTCTGACCGTCTATGATGCACAACGCAGACGTGAAGATAGCTCCATGATCGGCATCTCATACGATCCTCATCAACTAGGGCTGTCAATGGATAACCGAATATTCGATATCCGTCCGAGTCCGTTCGAATCGTTAGGATATTATCCGAAATTTCGGATAACGGATAACGGATACAGATACCTTATCGGATATTCTTACTTTAACGAAACGGATACGGAAAAGGTACTATCCTATAGGATAATATCCGTTATCCGTTAAAGAATGCATATGCAATTTATTTTTTTAATTTTTTTGAGTAATATATTTAGTTGTTAACTTGGTAGTATATGAAGACTTAGAAATAAAAATATTATGGAAGAAAAAAAAACACAACTAGTTTTGTTGGTTATGAGAAAAGCGGAGGATTTTTCAATTCTGATAGAGAAGATTAAAGATTTGAGTTTTTTTTAATAATAATTTAATATAATAATTTTAAAGTCAAATTTTTTGCATTTGATCAAGGTATTTGGTTTTATTAGTTGAATTTCCTTAGAGTTTCTTTAATTTATTTACAATTTATCAAATGTACAGAAAGACTAGAAAAGAATTTAAATTATTTTTATTATAATGAATTACTACCGGATATTATCGAATATCCGGCATTGTTATCGGAACGGATACGAAAAATCTTTTAGAATATCCGTCGGATATTATCGGATATCGGATATCCGGTAATCTTATTGGTAACGGATATGGTAGAGGTCATATCCGTTTCGATAGGTACCGTTGACAGCCCTATCATCAACATCAGATTCAACTCCTTCCATAGACTTATCGTCAACTCTTCTACCAGGATGATTGATCATGTTGATAAAGCCTACCTTACCATTTTGAGACCGTCATTGAGATTAAGGAAGCATAATGAGTTTTACATACTTCGATCGACATTAAGGAAGCTACCGGCTCCATCATCATCTTCTCCGCGCGTCTCTTACCCCTACCTTGGTGTTACCTTCTACAAAGTCGAGACATCATCTCATGTTATTATTCTCGCTCGATGCGCCTGTCCATATTACCAATGCTAGCTCTAAGGAACGAGACGAGCTCTACCATTATGTGAGGATTGTCCTGTTCTGCTTTCGGGACATCGTCACGTGGCATGTGTGAAGCAACTTATGGAGAGGATGCAAGATCATACATCCGAAGGTTCCACACACAAGTAAGTCTTATTGAACAATCCTATTTACAATAAGCTATTCTTCATCCCATCAGGACCTTGGGACTTGATCTGTCTATCAATCCCACTATAACTAGGCGATGTGAATGGAAGGCTGTCGCCTTAATATCTTTTGATTACAAACTATTTCAAAGCAAGATCTTGATAAACTAAAAATCTTTGTAAAACAATCACTTACTTATTCAAAAACCAGAAAATCAAACCACAAAAGAACATCTTTTATCTTTCAAAATACCTAAGGAAAAAATGTTCTAAGTAGAGAATACAAGCATTCAAGAGAAATCATCTAGTAGAATCCCATCCTTGTCAGAGAACACCCTCCTATTTCTTGAAGAACACCTTCCTTCAACTCCAGTTCCTGAGTCAGCTTCTCAATATTTACTTTGCTTTGCCTAATGAGACTACTAGAAGGAACCAAACCTGTTGCAATTTTCAAATCCATGGCAGTAGTAATTCCTTATGCCTGCTCGGTGGGTTGTGCAAGGCGTGACAGGCCGGCGTAAAACCTATGTCATACTTTTGGGAGTTAACTTTGTCACCTGCCCTACCTCGACTTGCTCGGGATTACAGTTCTTTGGTTCTTTGGCAGTGTAAATTCCTTGATGGAACCCGGAGACATGGAACACTCGAAGCCTTCACACATGTTTATATGTTACTACGGTGGAAAAGTTCAGTACTTAATAACCTTTGTAGTACGCAACAAAATGAAGTTACATGGTGCACTATATCCCAACAAGCATCCATATTTATTTTTCTTCATACAACATCCAAGATCAGCAACATGGTGTTCAACAAATGCAATCACTCCAGGCTCCGCTCTCTTGGCTTCTGTATTAATGAAAATGCTGGGAGATCGACAATAATTTAAACATAAGAAGACAGATGCTCGCGGTCATGGGAATACAGGTATCTTGTGATTCCTTCCCAGTAATGTTGGTTTCTCCACATGTATCTGAATACTTCTCTTGGTTTAATGCTTATAATATCATGTTGTCACTCTTGAAGTTCGAAGAGTTCTTCCAATGCACGTATGCTGAACCTGGTGCTAAGCCTTCTTTACTTTCAAGTCTTCTTTCTTCATGACGCACATACATACAAAAATCTAAGCCACCAGTTTATCACTAGCCATGTGATACTTATATAATTATCAAGCGTCACTCGATCTACTAAGTCTTTCTCAGACAAGCACTGCTCTACCGGGGACTGGGAATGAAATTCATGGATAACTATCAATCAACTTGTCCAAGGACCTTTCGCTTTCAACAATGCCGAGGAATGTATCTCACTATCTCCATTATCACATCTTATTCACGTGTGAATACGTTGGGTGGCAGTGTGAGACCTCAATAATAAATTATGTCTTGATCGAAAGCAGTCTAGTCCTATCCGTATTGCAGTATGAATTGTGGCACCAGGCTTCATCACTTTATGAAGCAATATTCGAGTATGTTTCATAAAATAACGGGAACATGAAAATGTTGTTATTCCTTTAAGGTCAGGACACGAGTTTTTCATTATCTTATCAAAAGTTGATCCAAAGCCGTGAATCTTCCGGGAAGATATGTGAAGAGACGTTGGTATTGTCACAAGCAACTGCTGGCATCCTAAGAAGAAACTACAACGAGGAGTAGTTTTGATTGAGCTTTTTCTACCACTGAGATATTGTTGTTCTAAAATCTTATCACTACCTTACCGTCTCGCCTCAAGATTGGAGGCAAGACCTACTTTCGAAAATAGACAAGACCTAATTTTTTATTGAGAGATTTTGGGAAATATTGGACAAACATTTATTGGAATTAGGGAAACCGAATTTTGGCATTCATTGCATATCTTGAGAATACTTTCGGTTTTGGAAATTCCTTGGTGTCCAACCAACTTTAATCTATAAATACTTAAGTTTGCATTTCTAGCAAACTATCCTAAGAGCCAGGCAAACTTCATTTCTTATTGTTTCTGGTGGAGCCGTCTAATCGGAGAGGAAAGTATCCTAATTAGGTGAAATCTCTTACGACCGCTCGTTTAAAGACTTCTGTGGGATCAAGAAGCTCTACGAGTACCGTTGGTGGGAAACTAGATAATTGCAGTGTTATTAGTTTTCGATTGATTTGATTGACTAACGGTTGTTGAAACTTTGATTGCACCTAGTTTGTTTATGCTTGAGAATCTTCTCTTCTGATATAAGATTCACTCAAACTAGATCAGAGTATCAACAGGATCTTTAGAATGTTGTTAGATCTAAATACATCTTGTGATAATCCATTGTTAACAGACACCGTTCTATGCGTGATTGATAAATTCAAGTGGTGTTGTGCAGGTTATTGAAGATTAAAGAAGATTTGAAGACGAAGAAGATTTCTTATTAGTTTTCGTATCTTGTAAATTGTGTGCACAAACCTTGATCGGCTGGGATCCAACTAGAATCGGATTTATTCGATTGATTAGTTACGTGAGATCGGCATTCACTATATTCCTCTTTGAGAATTATAATTATTGAGTGCGAATCTATACTTGACTATTTCAGTAATTAAAGTTAGATTGATCTAACCAGACAAATGAGTTTATTAGATTAAACTGAAGAGCCTTTGTCAACAACTCATCTAAATCTTTAGCAAGATTGATTAGAGTAGTTACCAAATAGATTCTCCCTTTGCTGTTTGGAATATGATCCAAAGGACTTTTTATTCACGTGTGTGACTCTAGAAGTCGAAGGCGCATGGATACTGAGGGAACTAAGTAGCTAGGGGTAGTCTGCTTGGTCTCAACTATACGAAGTTGGTATTAGATTTTGTATAGCGGCTTAATTCTTAGACCAGGATCGATTACACCGATTACAAGGTATTCAAAACTAGAGTAGGTCCCGAGGTTTTTCTGCATTTGCGGTTTCCTCGTTAATAAAATCTTGTTGTGTCTTTTACTTTGATTTCCGCATTATAATTATTATTATAATAAAGTAAAATACACATATACGTTAACTCTGTAATACTTGATAGTGATCCTATAGAGTTTGGTTATCACTGAACCTATTATCAAGTAACACACTTTGTTGTAGTATTGTCTCGATCTTATATCCATAGTCAATCATTGATAAGTGCTTAAAATACATCTTCCGAAATTCAATTTCTCATGCTTTTCTTAACTGTTTCTCTGGTATTTTTGTATATTACCCTGCTTTTGAGTTTTACAGGTGTTTGGAGTCATTGGTTCATAAGAAGGAGAAATGGATGCAAAAAAGTGCATAATTATCATTTCATAAGCAAGTGCTATTGGGAACCATCCAAGGATAAGGGCAACCAGCTGACTAATTCATTAAGGACAAAATACATTGTGTTAAGGGCCACCATCCTCTTTGCTTTATAACCTAGCAGCTGAAAATCAGGTCGAGCAACTCTGTTTAGTGACCAAGTTCTCTGCCAAGGTTCACTTCCTTGTGCTGCACCGAGTTCTTCCTATCGATAAGCCGCGACGCAAATGGTGGTTATGTGCTAAGTTAAGGAAGCTGTCAGGGTCACGAATTGTTTTGGGTTCAGGCAAGAGATCAAACCGAGAATACAAGTCTGAAAGATTAGTTCTTACTGCCGCGAAATGGGAAGAGAATAAAGACGAACGCAGAGGATTCAGAGATATTTTTGTATTTGTGAATGATGTATGAGAATGGGTTTGTGTCACAATTGAATTACTCATTGCAGGGAAGGAGATATAATGTTATCAAAATCCACAGCAAGTTTATCTCCGAAGCAACAGAAAAATGCACACAATGTGTTTGCTTAAAGGCCTGAACGACCAGTGCATTCACTAAATTTCTGCTGCGACTAATCTCCGTGATTTATAGGGTTTCGGAGGCTATGCTTGAAGATTTAGGAGATTAAGATGAACAAGGAATTTGGGTAGTTCGAATTGAAGAAGTTTGAGTGGTGGTTTGATCAAGTCTTGGCTGTAAAGAGAGATGGTACTGATGCTGCTGCCATTAATGCAGTTCCGGCAGTGAGATAGTAGGGAGGAGACCAACTGCTCTTCCGTAGTCTTTTGTAGTTGTTAGCTGTGGTTCATTGGCTAAGTACAGGGGTTAGTTGGCCATGGCTATGAATTGATTTAGAATCTCAGATGGACACGGACTTATTGGTGTGAGCCGTATATGGTTTTGGGTTCTAGTTTGGCCGATAAGTCAGGGAAGTAAAATTAATTTGTTGCCGTAGAATGAGACTTGTTAAGAAGATGAGAATTAGGAAATCGGGTTGGCGTAGGATGCAAGTTCGCAGCAAGAAAAGAATGGAGCTATAAAAGAAACCTAAAAGCTACAGAAAGAAAAAAGATCTTCATACCCCCTCACCACTGTTAGCAACCCTAGTTTCAGCGAGCTTTTGCTCGCTGAACAACCACCACCTGCATACCTCCATCACCATCTGTAGTTGCATTTCCACCAGTTCCATACCATCACCATCTGCATAACCACTCCATTATCATACACCTTCACATCATCTTTTGCATCCACCTGCATCTTCCATTCCAACCCACCTTCACAGCACATGCAGTTCACTTTCCATCCACCACCACGTCTTATCCAAGTTTGCAGCAAACTTCACAACTACTTCATACAGTCACAGTTCACATCTCACCACCACTAGTTCGCTTCCATCAATCACCTTCACCTGTTTGCAGCAGTACAAGTACTAGGACATGGCGAACACAACAGCAGCAGCAGGATATCACAACTACAGCTTCCATTCATCACCAATTCCATCGCAAGATACAACACCAAGTCAGCAGCAAACATTCGTACCTCCAGTCTATACGCTACCACTATATCGCCAGTCCACAACACCATTCCACTACCACCTGCCGCTGCTTGGGTTTGCTAATTTGGTTTCGAAGTCGTAGTTTCTATTTGCTGTGTTATTTTTCCATGAACTTCAGTATCTAAGCATATTGATTAGGGACGATTTCAACGTCCGGAACTTGAATTCGTGATATTTAAACTGCCTGTTTTCTTGCAATTTATCTTGTTGTTGTTCATTCTCTACGGTACCAAAAGTGTTTACGAATTATTTCTCAATCGTTTAAGTTGCAAATTGAATGGTTGCTTGATAGTTCTATTGCTAGCTAAGGCCTCTTCGACCCGTAATTGTTTAGAGATTCTTAATACAAGTAGCGTTATATGAATATTGACGATGGGATCTTGTTAAGTATTCGTATGTATTGAATGACACTAGTAGATGAGTCGAGCTTTTATATTTGTCACTGGGAATAACCTATCTCACAGAACTTAAAGCACTTGAGCGAGTTATATCTAGAGAGCGTACTTCTAGGTAGCTCGAATGAGTAGAATCCGGTAGTCGAGCGCTTCCGTATCCGGTGAATTCATGAGATTGCAGAGTATTTGAGCATACTAAATATTCAAGGGTTATTAGTAATGGATACTTTGCAGAATCATAGCTATGTCAGTAAGATTCACGTTTCGTCGCCGAGGGAGAAGTCCTTGATAATTCTCACCCTCATCGTTTGCATTTATTTATTTTGCATTATTTTCTTTTAGAAATTGAATTGACAACTTTAACTCAACTCTCCCTTAGGAACGAACCTGCTTATCCGTATACTACTAGTTAGTTTAAAGAGGCGTAAGGAATTTATTATTTGCGAGTTGACACCTCGTCAATCACACAATTAGTTATCTTGTTGTTGTATTGTCTCGATCTCGTATTCATAGACGATCACACGAAGTGTGAACCGAATCATCGTACTGTCTCGACTCTGTTCATAGACGATCACGTTCGGTAGAGGACTTATAGGTTGAAACAAAAAGATTGTGGTGTATTTGGGTACCCTCGTCTTTTCAATTGGTATCAGAGCAGGCAAACACGAAAAGATCTGACAATCTGTGTTTGATGCGATCAAACCTATAAGAATTAAATCTATGTCTGATTCAGTTAACGTTATGTTAGATTGCGAATAATCAAAAGTTGAAAATGCTACTACTTTGTTAACTCATGATCTAGGAGTTAAGGAGATTAATAGTGCATTTGAGTCAAATTCTGATGTCAAAGAAGATGCTGAAAAAGAGTTGGTAAAACTCCTAAAGACTATAAGATCTTTGTATACAAGGATGTAAATATTAAAGACATAATCTAATCTTCTTAAGCAAGAGATCAGAGAAAAGGACATTCAACTAAATATTCTTGCCAAAGAGAATATGGATCTCATTGTCAAAGTAGAAGCTCTTGGTAAATCTCTTACTCAAGAATAAGAGAATCATCCTATGACTCTGACAAATGATTCTGTTTTGATTTCTTCTGATGAAGAAACTAAAAGTCCTTGCTCGAATTTTACAGATCGTGATAACAAGATTTGTTTGATCACATCTGGAACAGATCAAGATGATGGTAGTTTGCCTAACTACATCAAGTCAGAAGAGAATGAAAGACCATCTTCTACATCTACTGATGATCAAATGAAATCTTGTCTAAAGAAACTTTGAACCGATTCAGTGAGAAAGATCTTAAGGAATACAGCTTTAAGTCACTTGACAACCCGGATTTTTTTTTACTTCCGATTGACGGTGACCCAAGAATAACACTTCTAATATCCAAAACTCACATTTACTTATTTTGGCATATAACATATGTTCTCTCAAAGTCTGCAACGCAATATGAAGATGTTACTCGTGTTCCTCTTTACTCTTTGAATAAATAAGAGCATCATCTATAAATACTACCACAAACTGATTTAAATATGGCCTGAAAGATCTATTTATCAAGTCTATAATGTTGTAGGTGCATTCGTCAATCCAGGTGGCATTACAAGAAACTCATAAAGTTTAAAAAAAAATCTTGATATCCTCCTCTCGTATTCTCAATTGATGATACCCAGAACGAAGATCAATCTTAGAAAATATTGTGTTCCCTTTAATTGATCAAACAAATCATATATTCATGCCAAAGGATACTTATTCTTGATAATCACTTGATTCAGCTTCCGGTAATCTATATACATCCTCATTGTACAAAACTGAAGCTCTTCGTGGTGATGTGCTTGGTCTGATGAATACCAATTCAAATAGCTCATCAAGTTGCTTTTGTAACTCCTTCATTTCCTTTGGCGCCATATGATAAGGAGATAAAGAAATTGGTGTATGAATCTAAACACATTGACAATTAGAGAGAATAATCCGAGTTTTGGAAGATAAAACAATATAACGTGGAAAAGGAAAAACATAAGACACCAGAAATTTTATTAACGAGGAAAATTGCACTTGCAAAAAAAACCCGGGACCTCGTCAATCTTTGAACACCACACTCTATTAAGTCGCTATAAACACTAGCCTACTATCAGCCTTCTAACTGGAATGTAATTGAGACCGGATTAACAATCCAAACAATTCAGCTACAATCGTGTTCCTTGCACCTCTTGAACCTCGCAACATTCTCCGAACTTGATTCCCTTAACTGGCATTCTTTACATCCTAAGAGTTGCTTCAACCTCAGTAGAGACTTTTGATACCAATCTTCCTCTAATAGATAAGCTTATCTGATTTCCCTTTTGATTTTTTGAGATAGGTTTGGAAATCCGTTTATAGTAGAGAAAGTCCGGCAAATATTACAAATCCGATAACTTACACTCAGTTAGCTGAAAAGCCTGGATTCTGAACTACCTCTCAAGAAAAAAATCAAAGAAGAGCTTAGATATCTATCTTGAGAAATCACAAAGTCTGAGACAAAGAGAACTTTGCGATTTCTATCTATCTCGTTCCTAATCTAAGATTACGAAAACCTTAAAGATCAATAAGAACAAAATTCAGATACAAGAACTATCAGGTAAAGGATAGTCTTACCGGGATTCACGAATTCATAAGTGATGTGATGTAGGACATCCATTAGAGTAGGATTTATATTTTTATTATTATTGCTATAGCTTAATTAATTTAGAGCAGTATTTCTTATTATTAGAATTACTTATTTTTAGAAGTTATTTAATTCTAGAACATTATTTATTCTAGGGATTTCTTATTTTCCAAGTTTGAGTTTTAGAGTTATTTAAATAGGAGATTAGTCCTGTGTAACATTATTATTATCAATCAAAACAGAGTTTTCTCTACAATTATCCTACTTTACTATCAAAATTCTTTATTCACGCTTCCGTTCTGCATTAAGTGGCATCCAGAGCTTCGACTTACGATCCTCTTCTTCTTTTTATCCAAACTTCTTTTACCCTTTCGTCACCTCTACTTATCGAGATCTCCGTATCTCTTCTTCTAAACCCTATTATCTATCCTTATATTTTTTGATTACCAAAAATAAAAAATAAACGCGTCAGTAAGCTATTCCAAAACATTCGATTTCTCCACATCCGTTTTTCACATTTGTTTTGTCCAGTTTCTTCTTTTTATCTTTTCTTTTCCACCTTTGCTTATTACATCCAGACGGTCCAGTTACAAATACAACTATCTTTTCCATCTCCCTACGTACAGTATGAACCATCTTTTAGGGACTACTCAAAAAAGGTGGGGGACTACTCTTCAATTTTTGGTAGGACATTTGAAGTAATTTTGGGTCACCCCTTATCTAAATTCTTTTTTAATACCAAATTTACCCTTGGTAATTAAATTAGTTAGTTTATTGATTAGTTAGTGTTAGTGTAATGATTAATTACTGATTAGTTAGTGATTAGTGAGTTATTAATAGGATAGTTTTGTTAGAATCAGAATTATTGAGAGAGAAGAAGAAGAAAAAAAAAGATGAAGAAAAAGAGGGAAGAACCCAAAAAATCTTATTTTGAGTTTAGTAAATATGATATGAGTGATTCATGTGATGATACCTCCTCCTCAGAATCAGAACCTCCTTCATCTCCTAATATATTTGTAAATATTTCTAATGATCCGGATATGAGTTATTTGTTAAATGATGAAAGCTATTTACTCCAAACTCAACCTAACGACCCAAATGATGAATTTTTTCATCCACAACCATAAGATGAAGTTATGGGTACTCATGTATGGATCAAATTTAGTTAATGTAGCTTGAATTGTGCAAAAAATTGGCTAAATCGAAAATTTCAGGAAGAAATTTCGACTAGGTCAAAGTAGTTCGGTTAGCAATTCTGCAGAACAGGTAGCCGAACTCTCCTGTATGTGCAGTTCGGTTACTCATTTCAGCATACGCAGGCAACCGAACTCTGTTTTAATGGAGGTTTTTGAGAGTTCGGTTATCTTTTTCCAGAAAACGTTGCCGAACTAATTTTATAGAGTATACAGTTAATAGTTCGGTTTAGTCGAGTTTAGTCCCTTTGTTACCGAACTTTTTGTTCGGCAAGATCGCAAATCACGTTCATTGAATAGATAACCGAACTTTGTAGTTCGGTTTAGTCGAGTGTAGTAATTATGTTGCCGAACTATACCATAGAAAATTCCAAAGAACAAGTTCGGCAAGATCGCAATATTTTTTTCATAACCGAACTTTTTGTTCGGCAGGATCGTATATTATTTTTACATTGCCGAAAATTTAAGCATTTCTTATTTTTAGTTTGTATTGACATTGTGCTATTACTCGTAGGTTGCATATGATCAAATAGAACCAATGGAAAATCAACCTACCCCTGTTGATATTTTGTACGTTGACACGTCCCATCACTACATGAATGACTTGGTATTCAAAAGTCCTTTAGAGGCAAAGAGTTGGGCTAGACAACATGCACTAAAAGACATGTGTTTATTAGTATTGAATGGGAGAGAAAGCAAAACCCGCTTTGAAATGGTTTGTGAGAGAAGCGGTGATCCCGATAAAATCTACAAGAGGAAGGGTTATGTTTATAAAGGAAAGACAAATAGAAAGAACAAAACTTTCTCAAAGAAGATTAAATGCCCATTCAAGCTTGCATTTAATTACAACGAAGAATTGGGTGGATGGGTTCTCTACAAGGTTATGGAAGGTTGTCATAACCACCCTCGTCCGGAGCATCTTGAAGGACATTTCATGGCGGCCAAGCTAACAAACAATTTCTTTCTCTTCTTCCTTTTCCTCCTCTTCTTCCTCTTCCTCCTCTTCATCCTCTCCCTCCTCTTCTTCCTCTTCATCCTCTCCCTCATTTTCCTCCTCTTCTTCCTCTCCTTCCTCATCCTTCTCTTCCTCTTGTCCTTCTCCTTCTTTTCCCTGTCCTTGTTCTTCTTCCTCTACATTTTCAACGTGTTCTCTTTGTTGTTCAACCTCTTCATTTCCTTGGTCTTCATTTCCTTGCTTTTCTTCATCATCATTCTCTTCTTCAATAACATTATAAATTGTATTCTCCATCACCTCTTGATTGACATCTTGGATTACATTACGAACATTCTCTTGGTTCACTTCCTGTAACTATCCCCCTCCATGTTTAGCATTTTTAGTACCATGGTTTCGGAAATCCAAATGTATTCTACCACGAGGGGTGGGAGTTCTCAAATCTTCATCTAGGTGGGGATTAGATTTTTTTCCTTTGTTCCTAATGAATGAAAACCACATTATTAGCTAAACAGAATATTGTCTTATCAAATAAAATTAAACATGGGATTACATCAAACACAAAATGTTAACAGACTAAAGTTCGGTTATCTGGTATAAGTTGCGAAGTCACCGAACTACAAGTTTGGTGTTGACAGATCAAAGTTCGGTTACCCCATAGAAATTGCGAAGTAACCGAACTATATTTTATCAAAGTTCGGTTACCTATATAAATTTATCGACTAAACCGAACTCAAATTTCTCATATAAAGAAGGAGTTCGTTTACGATTTTTTTTTTTGCGAGCTTACCGAACTACATAGTTCGGTTACCTAAAAATTCCTAATTGGCCGAACTGTTCTTCATATTGAAAGTTCGATTACCAAAATCTAGGGTTTTCAAAAAAAAATCCTAGCCGAAATCTATACTGTAACTACCATTTTCAATGGTTTTTTATGATTTCTAATCGATTTCTTCAACAAAAAATGATTAAAAGGAATGGGTATGAAGGAAATTACCTGTGGATTTTCATTTTACTCGAATCGGACTTCTTGGTTGATGTTTGAGAGGAAGAAGAAGAATAAAAGAAAAGAAAAGGTTTTGAAACTGATTTTAGATTTTAATTTAGGTTTTGATTTAGTGGGTTAAATTAGTGGGTTATTAGGATTAGTTATAGCCTTAATTAGGATAAGGGCAGATTAGTCTTCCCTAATCTTTTAGGATACCCCTTAGAATGTAAGGTGGACATTCCTATCACAAAGTAGTCTCCACCTTTTTTGAGTACAGTATACCCCCAGAACCCACTTTTCATTCTTTACTAAGTTCATAGCCAAGCCCACCAACCCATCATCCATCGTTTAAACCTTCATGTCAACTAGCTTTTCTTTTCTTTCTCCCAGCTAAGTTGATTAATCCGACCTATATTTACCACCTACGTTAGCCCTACAGGTCAATAATTAAGTTTGTCATATCATGTTTAATTTTGATGACGTGTTTCGCCAACTTGCAGAATCCAAAGCCGAGTTCCAACGTAAATTCGCGGAATCACAAAGGAAAAGTCTTCCACATCTTGCACAAGCGAAGCTTATTTTAGATCAAATAGATTGGTCATAACTCGATACCCTTCATGAGGCTACTCCTCCGATGATAGAGGCTCAGGCACCAACGCTTTCTTCACCAACCATAGAATTACCATCCACACCTTCTCTGCAGGTTTTCAAAGTTAGCCAAGTCGAAGTATCATCCGTTCCTATCGTGGAGGATCAAGATCTAGCTAATAAGAATATTTTTGTTGGTCAAAAGTACTGCGAAATAATTACTACTCCAATTGTTACCAATATCGACATCAACTTTTGTGCTCAAAGATCTATTTTATGGTGCTCTATTGCACGGTCATCCACATTCTCAAAGTATATTATTTGTTGGACGGGTCGTTTACAATATTTGGTGAACTCGAAGACGGCTTATTTTCAAGATGCCGGGCCTGATGTAGCACATGTTCTTCAGTACTTTCTCAATTCGATACGAATTCTTTTCAAGATGACGGTCCTGATGTAGGACATCCATTAGAGTAGGATTTATATTTATTTATTTTTATTTCTAGAGTTTAATTAATTTAGAGTAGTATTTCTTATTATTAGAATTACTTATTTTTAGAAGTTATTTAATTCTAGAACATTATTTATTCTAGGGATTTCTTATTTTTCAAGTTTGAGTTTTAGAGTTATTTAAATAGGAGATTAGTCCTGCGTAACATTATTATTATCAATCAAAACAGAGTTTTCTCTACAATTATCCTACTTTACTACAAAATTATTTATTCACGCTTCCGTTCTACGTTAGATGTCATCAAAGTTGTAACCTAGATTACATTTCACGAAGAATCTAGGTTATAGAGGACGTCTCTAGATTAACAATTAGGATACAAAAGTGTCAGGGATTGAGATATCTCGTTGCAAGAGTCACTTTATTTATAGATTTTCAAGGCTCCAGGTAGATTTGATTCAAGCTATGATAATTTGAGATTCAAGCAAAAACTTACTCGGTTTAGTTAAATTTCTTATTAGGAATTCACGTAAGCATGTGAGAAGTCCTCCTTAAAATTACACAGAAGAATATACACTAAGGTCCAGGGTTCTGGAACCGTGTACAATGATAGTTAATGTTGGAAAGTATGCCTTTTGAACTTACAAGCATAAATGTTTTTCAATAACACTCAATTCTTAACCCATGATTCACAAGTTCAAAAGATATTGTGAACAAAGTTGTCTTAGAAGTGTTTATGAGAATTGTAGGTATGTGTACTGGATGTGCACACCTATGAATAGTCCGTGAACTCAGGATGCAAGGGCACGCGTGTCGGGTATGCATTCGTTGGTCGTTCATAAACTCAGGCCCCAAGGGTACGTGTACTGGGTATGCATACCTACCCTGTTTCTAGAATTCAGAATGTTCTAAAAACTTTATTTAAACAACTTGAAACTTTTCCAATAGTTGTAGATAATAAATATCACTGCTTGAGAAATTTCCAAATTAATGATCAACTTGAAACAAAAATAGCTCATGAACGATAAATTGATCTTAACCAAGATTGTTAAAGATCTAAGAGCATCCATTGCTTGAATCATATTTTCAGAGATTTATGAAGATAAGCTTGACTCGGAATTTATTTTTTGCAATATTAAATCTACTAAATCATATGATATAGCCTCATAACATAGAATGGTAAATGTCGTGATTAATAGGATGGTTCAGTCTTCACATACCTCTTTGTTGATGAAGTTCTCGCAAATGTCTTCGTTTTTTCTTTAGTCTTCAATCTTCAAGGGTTGTTCTATGATGTTTGCTACTTAACTGCCATACTCTAATCCTAGTCTAAGACTTGACTTTAATAGACTAAAAATCAAGATATAGTATTGTGTATCAAACATTGACAACAATCTTGAGATAGTAAAACTTGTGAGTTCCACCGAGCAGTGATCTAACAGTAACTTCCTAAGTGTCAAATATACCACTTAGAAAGGTGCAAGAGACTGGCAACGAGCGATAGAGTCTCCATCACTCGATGGTTAAAGAAGTACTCGGTGGTCATCAGAGCGGCAGTGATAGTCAGTATATCACTCGAGGCTATGGTCATTGCTCAATTGTTCACCATCCCACGTTTAGAAATCCTCCCTCTATAAATACTTAACTTAAAATTCATTTCAACTAACACTAGAATTTCTAATCTCTCTAGAATTTCTCAATCTATCACTCTTCTTCTAACCTAAACTGAAAAAGCGGGGGTCTAACAACCACACCCTATATTTGGCTTAGCAATCTGTATGGACTAACTCCAATATACTTTTAAAAGAATCAATTAGACAGTCAGACTCATTCATAAGAAAAGTATTTCAAAGATTTATATCTCTATTTTTCAATTCAATCTGCAATAAAACAAATATGAATTTGCGAGCCCGATTGAATATAAGAAATAACTTGGACGGTATCAAACACCAATATCCAAGTGTCAATCAATTTAATCAACAACCCAAAGGTCAGATTCACAATTGATTGAACTTACGCAAAACCTGTGATATTTCAATTATATACACAAACATAATGCGGAAAAGATATAACACATACACCAGAAATTTTGTTAACGAGGAAACCGCAAATGCAGAAAAACCCCGAGACCTAGTCCAGATTTGAACACCATATTGTATTAAGCCGCTACAGACACTAGCCTACTCCAAGTTAACTTCGGACTGGAATGTAGTTGAGCCCTAATCAATCTCACACTGATCAAGGTACAGTCGCGTTCCTTACGGCTCTGAACCCCAGCAGGACTCTACGCACTTGATTCCCTTAGCTGATCTCACCCATAACTAAGAGTTGCTATGACCCAAAGTCGAAGACTTGATAAACCAATCTATCTCACACAGAAAAGTCTATTGAATAGATAAATCTATCTCCCACAGATATACCTATGAGTTTTTGTTCCGTCTTTTGATAAATCAAGGTGAACAGGAACCAATTGATATACCATACTTATATTCCCGAAGAACATCCTAGAAATATCAATCACCTCACAATAATATTAATCGTATGGTTTCGAAACAAGATATTGTGGAATCACACACGATGAGACGGAGATGTTTGTGACTACTTTTTATCTTTCCTATCGGAGAATAAATCTCGAGCATATCTTAGAAAAGATAGTACTCAATACGATAGAAAACAGCAAGATCAGAACACGCAACTACAGAGAAAATAGTTGGGTCTGGCTTCACAATCCCAATGAAGCCTTCAAGTCGTTAACCTACAGGGTTTCGTGAAAAACCTAAGGTTAAAGGAAAATCGACTCTAGTCGAAAATAGTATCACACAGGAGGTGTGGGGATTAGGTTTCCCAGTTGCTAGAGTTCTCCTTTATATATTCTTCAAATCAGGGTTTGCAATCAATGTTACCTTGGTAACAAAGCATTCAATATTCCCCGTTAGATGAAAACCTGATTAGACTAAAGCTAATATCTTTCAACCGTTAAATCGAACTTAGCTTGTTACACACAAATGAAAAATGACTTCATTTAGATATAATCAACCGTACCTAAACGTGTGCACCTTTGTTGGATCAACAATAGTTAACCGAAGTTAGCCATATGAACACTTTCATATGAACCTTATTCATCTTAACCATAACTAGTTTAAATGACTCAAATGAAACTAGTTCTAGAGTTGTTCAATTGTTTATATTCTCATAGAAGTATACAAGACACAATTGAAGCAAAATCGATTTTGATTCACTCGAATCGATTCATGAACATTATAGCAACGGTTTGTAAAAGATTGCATTCCTTATTATATAAATGTATTAGTTCATGAACAACCCGATTTTAGAACATAACCCACTCAAGTATGTAAACGGGTACGCATACCTAAGTGGCCGGACTAAGTTTGTATTCGCCAGTACGCGAACTGGTACACATACCACCAAACTCAGTAAAGTCCCGGAGCTTGAACCTCACGCCAGTACGCGTACCGGTATGCGTACTTGGTTCCCAGACCTTGACAAAACCAATCAGTACGCATACGGGTATGCATACCATGGTTCCCGGACTTGGATTACACATATGCAAGTACGCATACTGTGCTTATATCCAATTGTTCTAAACTCTCATTTCAATCATTGAAACAAACTTAAAAGACGACAATAGCTGTCTCACACAAATTATTAGCTTATAAGTAATAACCAAGTGATCGAATGATTAATACGAAACAGTCGATATCAAATGATTGTCTCACACAAATCATGTAAGATGTTTCAAGGCAATTTTCTCATGATCATCTTTTGACTTATTATTTAGTTTCCAACAAATAAATTGTTTCCAACTAAACTCGTCAAGAATAATGATGAACGTAGCTAAAGCAAAAAGCTTCCAACACATATTTCGAGAAAGATATAAGCGAGTTAAACTCAGCTCGAAATATCAAATGTGTATGTAAAAGTCTATATATCTATACGACTTAGTCTCAATAGGAGATAGAATATAATAGACTTCTGAGTGATAGATAAGTTTTAGTCTCCACATACCTTTTGTTGGTGAAGTTCCTCTAAGCTTTCCTCAGTAGATCTTCGTCTTCAATCGATGAACGTCGTGAAGTCTAAAGCTCAACTACACATTTTATCCTAATCTGAGACATAGCTATAAGTAGACTAGAAATCAAGACTTATAGTTTTGATCACCTAAACTTTATAAACAAGATTGAGATAGCAACGCTTGCGAGTTCGACCGAGCATTGCTCTAACAATCTCCCCCTTTGTAAATTTTAGTGACAAAACTACCAACACATATGGATTACAAAATAAATAAACTTTGTAGCTTCTCATCCAACATGCTTGATTTCCTTGGTTCTTCAACATTCCTTGAATTCTTCGTCACTCCAAGTACTCCAGTGATTCTAAATGTGTTCAACTCAGCATCATTGTTGTTATACGGTGTCATAGTATTATTACACAGCATCAAAGTTCAATTGTATCACAACTTTGACAATAATACTACGGTGATATGTATCACTCCCCCTTAGTCAATACTTCATCTCACAATGAAAACCACTCCCCCTTACATAATGATCCGTAAACCATATGTATGTAGCGTGAACTACAAATTAATTCTCCTCATTTTTGTCAATATAAATTGGCAAAGGTACGAAAACTAGCGGGATCATAATGAAATTATCAAAGAGATTATTCATGACTAAAAATGAACATAACAACTTTGTTTCGATGATTTCACATAGTCGAAACTTAGTGTATTCATCAAGGAGTTTATAAAGATATAAGATAACTTCTACAATATTCCACATCCGCACTCCCCACAAAGATTTGGCAATTAAGCACAAGTTCAATTAAGAACTCTCCCTCATAAAATGTTATTCCCGAAAGAACAACAAGAGCGACCTTACTTTTACGAGAAAAGAAGGATTTCTTTAGAAATTAACAAATTACATGAAACATGAATTTGTATCTAGAAAACTCGAATAAATTAACCACAAGAGAACCTTAATGATTAATTTAATCGGAAACGCTCAACATAAGAAAACTTACGGAGCCATACAGTACTTTCACATAGAAGTGGATCAGGGAAAGATCAATACTGCGAAATATTCAAAAGTTCATTCTATATTTTATCAATATTTGCATAAAGACATAATAGACTTAACTTTTGACATATGAGATAAT
Organism: Papaver atlanticum; assembly: GCA_023531105.1. Taxonomy (NCBI): domain Eukaryota; kingdom Viridiplantae; phylum Streptophyta; class Magnoliopsida; order Ranunculales; family Papaveraceae; genus Papaver; species Papaver atlanticum. The sequence goes on from JAJJMB010006234.1 coordinate 1,442,111, forward strand.
CATAGTTCATGGACGTAACACAGATATCCCATAACATTTTTGCAATATATAAAACCATAAAGATTAATACTGCAAAATCATCTTCAAAATAACTTAGAATTTAAATAAATAAATATAAAACATTGCAAGATGAAAATCGTTGGCAATAGCTATGTGTAATCACAATATTTGGTATTCCAAACCCTAGTTATCCTTCTAAAAAACACAAGAATAAATTCTCATAAGAAGTTTCCTAGACATAATGAAAAAGCAGGCTTCTTTGATAACTTCATACCTCTCCATGACACCATCATAAAAGGTATTATCGATATCCTTAATCCTTTTGACCGTAGAAACTCCATGTTCATGAGTTAGAACATTCACCTTTCGATAAACAATGCGAGCAAGATACCTGACCTTGATGCAATCAGAGATGAGCTTCTTCTGGTTCCGTATCAGGACCTTTTGATTTTCAAGGATTTTGGTATGACCATCAATAAGATGATTTTTTTGCGATTGTAGGTTTGCAAATTCGACCTTAGAATCATTCTGAAAAGGAATTAAATCCTTGATTGATTCAGCAATCCAAAATTTGTACTCTTTCTTTGCAATCATCTTCTTCAAAACCACTGCATCCTTTGATGTCTTCTTCCATATTAAGATTTACCACTTCCTGAGATCTTGAAAAGCTCTTCATATTTATTTATTTTTTAATAGGGATGGAAAACAATATAATATGTTCGTGAACAAGTGAAAGAAACCCTTGTTATGGAAACCCTTATAAATTCTTAAGAAGAATACATGGACGTTCACGGACCGGTTTCAGAAAGTTAATTGGTCAGAAGAGATCCAAAATAAGGAAATACACTTTGTTTTCAGATATCTCATATATTTTCATAGCTAGATAATTAGAAGATTCTCCAAAAAATAGAGCAAAAAAAAAACAAGATACATCACTTACGAAGAAAACAATCTTTATTTTAAAGAAAACAAACACAAGATCAGATGGTATCATACAACGAACTTGAGTATCCCACAAAAATTCATCCTTGTAACCCTCAAGCTAGTTTCAAGGATGAATATACCTAGAACTAGGTAGCAGAGTGAGAAGTAATCCCACTACGACGATTGAGGGAAGAGTTGTAAATACCTTCTGAGTGTTTGTGTCGTGTATTCCTTACCTTCCTTTGGTTATATCTCATTCCAGGCGAATTAGACATAAACCCTTTTAAATATCCATCAGAAGGATTTTTCTAAGGATTAAGTCTAGGACCTCTAGAGATTGGTTCCATAGGATCAGAATTGTGAGACTTCCATCTCTTGGACTCCGGTCTACCAGATTTATTATCATAAACACTGGAAATGTGTATATTTGTGGCGAAGGGATTTGCACACACAGGAGTGACACGATTCCTGTAGAGACTTCTAGATGAGTGACCATGGAAACCTCTTTTATGAGAGTTCTGGTTTTCTGCAGGAATGAAATCCATTGTAGATTTTTCAGACAATTTACTCTGTTGACAGTAAAGATAAGTAGATTCTGAAGATCATAAATCTGTTTCTTTCTAGCAAAACAATGTAGAATATTGTGATTCCTTTTCCCACGGAATGAACAGGTTCGTGGATAAGAAATGTTAGAAACATCTCGTTTCAGATTCATAGCCTTTTTGGAATTCTGTAAGTCACGAAACTATTTCTTAGCAGGAAATTCCTTACAAGAAAATTTCTCCATGCTAGGTAATACCACATAAGTATTAGAGATAGGCACTGAAGAAAATTTACTTATCAAAACAAATTTTTCCCTTTTCAAGGAGTTGTACTATTCCTGGGCTAGTGAAAGAGAGGCAACAAGTTTCTCGTTTTCAACACGAAAACTTTTCAATTTTGATGAAGGAGTTTTTATTAAATGTTCTTCTCTAATTGAGTCTTCTTTAACCGTATCTTCAAGCATACTAATCTTTCGCGCTGTAGAGTAGTTTCTTGAACAAGATTTTTGATATTGTTAGAAAAGGACTCAATACTGCTATAGAGTTCACGTTCTCTATCAAGAGACTTCTCAAGTTCATCAGTAAGATGAGCAATTTTTTTCAAGAGAATTAACTTTAAACACTTGAACATCAAAAATATCAGCATCCTTTTTTAAGGTTCTGGTGAGCTTCATCTCAGACTCTGACATAGTGTCAACTGTCACATTAGAGGGAATGTTATCAGAGTCTGATAGCACAAACTTTCTACCTCGGGATTCGGAAGATTCTAATAAGGAGTTATCCTTTGAGGTAAGCCAAAGACATTTGGAAAAATCAAAATCTTTTGAAGGCATATTTATGTGCGTAAGTTTGAGATAAGTCTCTGTCCACGGAATCAGATTGCTACAAACACATACTTATGAGGTATTTAACGTGTTTGCCTGCTCTAATACCAATTGAAAAAGCGGGGGTCTAACAACCACACCCAATATTTCGTTCGGCAATCTGTATGGACTAACTCCAATATAATTCAAAGAGAATCAACTAGACAGTCATACTCAATCAAGGAAATATATCAAAGAGTTATATCTATGTTTCTCAATGTAATCAGAAAATCAAACAGATAGGAGTCTGTGAGCCTGATTATTATGAGAAACAACTTGAATGGTACCAAAGACCAATGTTCAAGTGTCAATCAATTTCTATCAACAACCAAAGGTTGGATTTCCCAACTGATTGAACTACGCACAACCTGTGATATTTCATTTCAATTATATAAAAAAATATAATGCAGAAAAGAAATAACATAGACACCAGAAGTTTTGTTAACGAGGAAACCGCAAATGCAGAAAAACCCCGGGACCTAGTCCAGATTTGAACACCACACTGTATTAAGCCGCTACAGACACTATCCTACTACAAGTTAACTTCGGACTAGAATGTAGTTGAGCCCTAACCAAGTCTCACACTGATTAAGGTACAGTAGCGTTCCTTACGCCTCTGAATCCCAGCAGGACTCTACGCACTTTATTTCCTTAGCTGATCTCACCCACAACTAAGAGTTGCTACGACCCACAGTCGAAGACTTTATTAACAAATCTGTCTCCAACAGAAAAGTCTATTCTGATAAATATATCTGTCTCCCACAGAAATACCTATGAAGTTTTTTGTTCCGTCTTTTGATAAATCAAGGTGAACATGAACCAATTGATAATCGGGTCATATATTCCCGAAGAACATCCTAGAATATCAATCACCTCACAATCACTTAACTATATGGTACTAGAACAAGTTATTGTGGAATCACAAAGAATGAGACGAAAAGCTTTGTGATTACATTTTATATCTTACCTATTGGAGATAAATCTCGAGCCAATCTTAGAGAAGATAGTACTCAATGCGATAAAACAAGTAAGATCACAACACGCAACTACAGAGAAAGTAGTTGGGTCTGGCTTTAGAATCCCAATTAAGTCTTTAAGTCGTTAACCTATAAAGGTTTTAGGAAAAACCTAGGTTAAAGGAAAATCGACTCTAGTACGCAACTAGTATCACACAAAAGGTGTGGGGATTAGGTTTTCCAGTTGCTAGAGTTCTCCTTTATATAGTCTTCAAATCAAGGTTTGATAGCTTAGAAACAAAGCAATCAATATTCACCGTTAGATGAAAACCTGATTTTAGATTCAAGCCAAGTTTGCTTAAAACAAAAGCAATATCTCTCCACTGTTATATGGTATTATCTTGTTACACACAAATGAAATATACCTTCATTTAGATATAGGTAACCGTACCTAAACATGTATATTGAGTTGGCTCAATAACAGTTAACCAAAGTTAGCCATATATATGAATACTTTTGTATTGACCACATTCATCTAACACTTCTAAATCAAATGATAATCAAATGAATCTAATTGTGTTACTCATAGAGTTTTTCAATTTTTTATTTTCTCATAGAAGTATACAAGACAAAATCGGATTTGATTCATGATTGTACAAAGTACTTATTCAAGAATCAATTCATGAACATTAAGCCACGGTTTGCAAAGATTGCATTCCTTAATTTATTAATGTATTTGTTCATCAGTATGAAATCATACTTAACCGATTTTAGAACTTAAACCAACTCATTTTTCAAACGGGTACGCAAACTTAAGTTCCGGAATTTGGTCTTGTCCGACAGTTCGCAAACCAGTATGCATACTGTCGTCCCGGACCTAACTCAGGTAGAACCATCTGCATACTGGTATGCATACTTGGTTCCCGGACTTTAACAGTTAAAACCGTTGCATACTGGTATGCAAACTTGATTTCCGGACCTAAATTATACTATAACAGTTTGCATACTGGTATGCATACTGTGCTATATCCAGACAAAGGTTAATTGTTCTAAACTCTTATTTCAATCATTGAGACATCCTTAGAAGACGATAATAGCTGTCTCACACAAACTATTAGCTTATAATTAATTTTCAAGTGATCGAATGGTCAATACGAAACATTCTGAGTCGACATCAAATGACTGTCTCATACAAATCATGTAAGATGTTTCAAGGAAATTTTCACATGATCATCTTTTGACTCATTATTTAGTTTCCAACAAATAAAATGTTTACAACTAAACTCGTCAAGAATAATGATGAACGTAGATAAAGCAAAAAGCTTCCAACACATATTTCGAGGAATAAATAAACGAGTTAAACTCAGCTCGAAATATCAAATGTGTATAATGTAAAAGTCTATATAGCTATACGACTTTGTCTCAATATGAGATAAAATAGAACAGACTTCTGAGTGATAGATAAGTTTTAGTCTCCATATACCTTTTGTTGATGAAGTTCCTCTAAGCTTTCCTCAGTAGATCTTCGTCTTCAATCGATGAACGCCGTGAAGTCTAAAGCTCAACTACACATTCTATCCTAATCCGAGACATAGCTATAAGTAGACTAGAAATCAAGACTTATAGTTTTGATGACCTAGACTTGACAAACAAGCTTGAGATATCAATGCTTAAGAGTTCGACCGAGCAGTGCTCTAACGCTCTTGGTCTTCGTCTTCGGCTTCAACGGTTGATGATAAACTATTGAACTTCGTAGATCCTTGACAATTTGTAGCTCTTAAAATCCTTGTCGCTTCACAACTTGTATTGTCTCGAAATCATAAACTTCAATAATTCTCATCTTTTGATAATCTTCACTCTTGAAAATAAGTCTTCATACTTGGATATAATATTATGCTCATTGTATTATAAGTCTTCAACATATATGTAAAAATATGCTCATTGTATGTTGCTTTACTTGGATATAAAATTTGCTCTTCTGTGTATTATTGCTTGTAAACCTTAAACGACTTCAACTTTCCTTGTAGATTTTGATGTCGCTCCTTCGTTGATGATGATATGTTTCTATGAACCTGTTGTTATCGAGACAATGATGCTAACTGCAAATCAAACTACAAGAAGGAGGCTTTCATCTTTAGATGTCATACTCATGATTGACGGAATTAGCACTAAAGAGATCAAAAATAGTGCTGAAATTGGTGCGAAGTGGGGTAGCTTACCATTCTACTCGGAATTAGCGTACAGTGACATACACTCTAAAAAAAAATTAGTCAGCTAAAAAGAATTGAAGGTCGGTGCCTCTCTTGATGTGAATATGGGTAGTCTCCACTAATGATTGATCAACAACTCTAATATTAAATATCTTCCTGCACCTAATTCGCCACCGGCACGGTTAAGTTGAGCCACAAACAGTAAATGACTTCTCACAAAGATTAATAGCACCTAGTGTGTAGTATTCTCTAACAATTCTAAGCTCCATTATTTCCGTGAAAATTCTATATGTAAACATAGCTAGAAGTATACTAGTGACTCTAAAATCTCTAAAAGTTGGAAGTTTATATACGTCAAACAAAAATTAAGAACCTTACCCCCACACTTAAATCAAATATTGTCCTCAATGATTTTAACCATTGCAAAAATAATAAGAGGAATACTTGAAAAAGACAAGAAAGTAAGAATTGGAAGTGTTCACCTGATTGACGCATACGAGTAACATTCAAAATAGACTCCCCATATATCAACAATCTGAAAATTTGAGGGTCTACCCATATAACAATCCGTATATATAGCAATAACTTCACAAGAATATTAGCAAATGGTGATAAAAGTGAAACTATCGTCTTAAAAGAGTCACCCCCACACTTAGTTCTTTCTACACTCGGAAGCGTATACAAAACATAAGTGAAAGGAACTTCTATCAATTCCTCTTAGCTAACCTGCATGGTGTTAGACTCAAACACATATGGTGGATACTTAGAAGCAAGAAATTCGGATAATATTTTTGAAGCCCCAATATGGAAATATGGATTAGCAACTCTTTGAGAAACTACTACTAGTTTGAGAGGATCATCATTAGATGAGATATATGTAAAGGGTTAGACAAACCTTGCAAAACCTCACCGGATCCTCGATACTGCTGGATAATTCCGTTCTCACATCATAAGTATCATTATTCACACTCTTGTTCAACCATTCTTCATTGGTTTCTTTTACAACCAAGTCGTCCTCATCGGAAGAGAAATCAAAATCTTCCCCAAGCAAATCATCATAATCCTTATGTGTTTCATCACAAGTTGACTTCTCATTCAAAGTATCTATTATCTCTGAATTTGGGGTAGGGTGCAGAAAGAAGTCAAAATCATCATCGCTCTCATATACAACATAAGTCTTACCATCAATAACTTTAGTGTTTCTAGACTCAACTTCTTCCTTTTGAATAGGAGAATGATCATTATGATCGTGAGTTGAGCTAGTATCACCGTCATTATCAGTATTTTCCAAGGGTTCATCATCCTCGGAATCGTCTTCCTCGGGATCTTCTTTATTATCCACACGGCGGCTAGCCTCCATACGTATGTCCCTAATAATTGCTTGTAGAGTCTCTTCCGTTTCTCCCTCGTCTTCCAACCGCTCATATTGTTTAAAGAGTTTCTTTATGTTAACACATTCTCCGCAACTACTCACAATAGGTTCTCTAGACCACGTCTCATCCCGTTGAATGGGTGAAAGATCATAAGTATGATCCAGAATATGTCTAGATAAATTATCATAAGTTTTACTTGGTACGAAACTCTCCATGTTGGGTGTTGAGTTCATCTGCTTCCATGCTCGTTGCAAATCTTTAAAATTATTAAACATCTGCATGAAGCTAGATTGGGACATATGAGAAGTATAACTATCCTCCCATCCTTGTGACTGTTCACTTACATAACCACCAAAAGATTGTTGCGATGCATGAGAAAAATCACAAGGTCTTTGTTAGAGCACTGCTCGGTCGAACTCGCAAGCATTGCTATCTCAAGCTTGTTGTCAAGTTTAGTTGCCAAAACTATAAGTCTTGATTTCTAGTCTACTTATAGCTAAGTCTCGGATTAGGATAGTAAGTGTAGTTGAGCATTAGACTTCACGGCGTTCATCGATTAAAGACGAAGAACTACTAAGGGGAGCTTATGGAACTTCATCAACAAAAGGTATGTGGAGACTTGAACTCATTTATCACTCAAAAGTCTATTTACTCTATCTCCTGTTTGAGACAAAAGTCGTATAGCTATATAGACTTCGATTATACACATTTGATATTTCGAGCTGAGTTTAACTCGCTTACATATTTATCGAAATATGTGTTGGTAAGCTTTCGCTTTAACCAAGTTCAACTTATATTCTTGACGAAAGTCAAAAGATGATCATGTGAAAATCGCCTGGTAACATCTTACATGATTTGTGTGAGACAGTCATTTGATGTAGACTCGGAATGTTTCGTATTGATCATTCGATCACTTGAAAATTGTTTTGAAGCTAATAGTTTGTATGAGACAGCTATTGTCATCTTCCGAGAATGTTTCAATGATTGAAATAGGAGTTTAGAACAAATCACCATGATTAGATATAACATAGTATGCGAACTCGCATATGTGTTGTCCATGTCCGGGAACAATGGTATGCATACCTGTATGCGTACTGGTTGGTTATGGAAATCCGGGAATTTAGTATGCATACCAATATGCGTACTGGCGTGAGTTTCAAGTTCTGAAAATTCAACTGAGTTTTGGAAGGTATGCGTACCTATTCGCATACTGGTGAACCCAAACTTGGTCCGGCCACTTAGGTATGCGTACCCGTTTGCATACTTGAGTAGGTTAAGTTCTAAAATCGGTTTGTTCATGAACTAATACATTTATATATTAAGGAATGCAATCTTTTGCAAACCGTGGCTATAATGTTCATGAATTGATTCGAGTGAATCAAAATCGATTTTGCTTCAATTGTGTCTTGTATACTTCTATGAGAATATAAACAATTGAACAACTCTAGAACTAGTTTCATTTGAGTCATTTGAACTAGGTATGGTTAAGATGAATATGGTTAACATGAAAGTGTTCATATGGCTAACTTTGGTTAACTATTATTGAGCCAACAAGGTGTACACGTTTAGGTACGGTTACTCATATCTAAATGAAGTCACTTTTCATTTGTGTGAAACAAGCTAAGTTCGATCTAACGGATGAAAGATATTAGCTTGAGTCTAATCAGGTTTTCATCTAACGTTGAATATTGAATGCTTTGTTGCCAAGGTAACATTGATTGCAAACCCTGATTCGGAGACTATATAAGGGAGAACTCTAGCAACTGGGAAACCTAATCCCCACACCTCCTGTGTGATACTAGTTGCGACTAGTGTCGATTCTCCTTTAACCTTAGGTTTTTCATGAAACCGTGTAGGTTAACGACTTGAAGACTTTATTGATATTGTGAAGCCAGACCCAACTATTTTCTCTGTAGTTGCATGTTATGATCTTGCTGTTTTCAATCGTATTGAGTACTATCTTCTCTAAGATTTGCTCGAGATTTATTCTCCGATAGGCAAGATAAAAAGTAGTCACAAACATCTTCGTCTCATCGTTTGTGATTCCACAATATCTTGTTTCGCAACCATATGATTAAGATTATGGTGAGGTTATTGATATTTCTAGGCTGTTCTTCGGGAATATAAGTCCGGTATATCAATTGGTTCTTGTTCACCTTCATTTATCAAAACATGGAACAAAAACTCTTAGGTATTTCTGTGGGAGACAGATTTATCTATTCAATAGACTTTTCTATGTGAGACAGATTGGATTATAAAGTCTTCAACTTTGGGTTGTAGCAACTCTTAGTTGTGGATGAGATCAGCTAAGGGAATCAAGTGTGTAGAGTCATGCTGGGATTCAGAGCCGTAAGGAACGCGACTGTACCTTGATCAGTGTGAGATTGGTTAGGGATCAACTACATTCCAGTCCGAAGTTAACTTGTAGTAGGACAGTGTCTGTAGCGGCTTAATACAATATGGTGTTCAAATATGGACTAGGTCCTGGGGTTTTTCTGCATTTGCAGTTTCCCCGTTAACAAAATTTCTGGTGTCTGTGTTATTTCTTTTCCGCATTATATTTTTTATATAATTGAAATATCACAGGTTGTGCGTAAGTTTAATCAATTGTGAATACGACCTTTGGGTTGTTGATTAAATTGATTGACACTTGGATATTGGTTTTTGATACCATCCAAGTTATTTCTTATATTCAACCGGGCTCGCAAATTCCTATTTGTTTGATTGCAGATTGAATTTAGAAATAGAGATATAACTCTTGGATATACTTTTCTTAAGATTGAATCTGACTGTCTTGTAGATTCTCTTGAAAATATATTAGAGTTAGTCCATACAGATTGCTAAGCGAAATATTGGGTGTGGTTGTTAGACCCCCACTTTTTCAATTGGTATACGAGCAGGCAAACACTGGAAACCTAATCAATTTGTGTTTGACTAATCCCTAAAGTCTGTCCCTATGGGAAATTTCTTAGGGAAACTTTCTCTTGGCATCTGTGACGCACGTCAGAATTCCTTAAAGACTGTTCAGAGTTTATTATCGATTAGACCTCTTGTCTCTCATGATAATCTCGTTCCATCTAATACATTGGAAAACTTAGATGATGAGAAACAGTCTAAAGGAAAAATTAAAGGTTCTTCTAAGAAAAATTGGTCGAGGAAACGTTTTCAACTCTCAAAGATATATAATCTCACTAGATTAACTCTTAATCTTTTTGAGGAATACTATCATGATGGATCAATTGACAAAGGTCTATTTAGAGCTTTCTAAAGCGTGTTTAAATTCTTAGAAAATCTTAATTCGATTGAGGAAAAGAATCTTTCTGATAAAAGTTCTGTACCTGTTAAATCATGTATTCATGATGTACAAACTGTGCTTACTACCAACTCATGTGAGATTGATAAAAATATTTCTGGTTAGTTCGATGTAGGTTCTAATTATCGGAAAACATCATTCCTTGGTCATAAGAAAAAGGATTTTAGAAATTATATTAACCCTGAGTATCATCATTACTATGATTATACTTCTGGTACATTTCACAAAAGTCAATCGGAAAAGTTGCATGAGGATCTCTCTGCACATCTAGCCTTTCAGTAACAAGCTTGGCTCTACCCCATTTGTATATATCTTGAGATGGGGCAAGTAACAGTTTGATTTTTTGTGTTTGGGTTAATTTAGTTTTCTTTTGAGAAAATTCTTTGACAAGTTTTTCTCTACCCAAGGATAATTAAAGTGATGTAGTTTCTTCTACTATCCTTTTACTGCACTGTACCGATCCTTTCAGTGTGCGAACCTTGGCTGTTGAACGCTTTAAGAAATCCCGCTTTCCTTTTGCAAGTCGCGGTTCATGAACGGGTCCAAGCCCATTATTGGGTATATAAGAAGTATGGTACGCGTACCCTTCTTCTTCCTTCTCTAGTCAGCGTATGTGAACTTCTCTAGGGTTCATGTATCATCTCCATTAAAATTCATATTTTTTTTTAGATTCAAAAGTGGCCAAGGGTTTATTCATCATCAAGGAGCAAATCAAGTAAGTTCTTCCTTCTCCGTGTACTCTCAATTTCTAGGTCTCATAGGAAATTTAAAGGTTTCAAAGAAGGTTTCAAAAAACTTAGATTCATCAACTTCTAGCATGACTATACCTCAAAATCAAGATTCTATTAGAATTAGATTTATCAACGATTCTTGTAGTAAGATCTTTGAAAGGATTTCTTCTAGTGGCTTCATTCTATAAAAGAAATTGGATTTGGTTAGTGGTCATAAAGAAGATTTGGTTTGCTTTGAAAAATTTAATCTTGGAAACATCTTTAATGGTCTTGGTGAAGGATTTGACACTCTCACAAGAATCTTCTATGCTAACATCCATGATGTTGATCTTGATGACATGGAATTCAAGACCATGATAAATAGAGAAAGGATTCTTGTTAATAGAGAGTTGATATCAAGGATTACCAAAATTCCTTTTGGTAATTTTCGCCTTCCTAGACCATCTTATGATACCATTTCTACTGGTCTTTGTGGAAAGAGTGTTGATTGGATTGAAGGAAAATTTCCTACTAATTATCTTAGTCTTGCCTTGATGTCTTTCAGAAAACTTGGTATATCTAACCTTTGTCCCTCCACAATTGATAACTCTCGTTGGAGTCGTGAGTTTGCGGAGTTAGTCTATTTCCTTGAATTGGGTTCTCGGAGTCTTGATATTTGTGGATTCATCATTCTTCAAATGCTCTCAATGACGTCATCCAACAAGAAGTTAGGCTTTCCTTGCTTAATTGAGCAAATTTGTCAAGCATATTCTATTGCTCCTATTGGCAATTCCATTGGAACTCCTAAACTTGTTCGTCCTTGTACTTTCAAACGTATGAAGGAGAATGCTTGCAAAAGACAAAGATGTGATACCCTTAATGGTTCTTGTGATCCTACCACCTTGGGTCTTCTTCATCAAATTCTCAAGGGTGTGGGAAAGATAAATTCAAAGGTAAAATGCGTGCAAGAACAATTACGTGTGATTGCTACTAAGTTTCCCAAAATCAAGGAAGATATGGATATTGTTCAAGCCTCTTGGATGGTTTCCGATGATGAAGACGATGAGTAAATTCGTTATTCGTTATTTTATTTTGTCTAGGAAACTTCTTATGAGAATTTATTCTTGTGTTTTAAGAAGGATAACTAGGGTTTGGAATAGTCATTATTGTGAGTACACATAGCTTTTCCCAACGATTTTCATCTTGCAATGTTTTTAGATTTATTTATTTAAATTCTAAAGTTTATTTGGAAGATGATTTTGCAGTATTAATCTTTATTGGTTTTATATATTGCAAAAATTGTTATGGGATATGAGTGTTTGCGTCCGTGAACTATGATTATCCCATATATGTCAAAAGTTAAGCCTATTATGTCATTATGCAAATATTGATGGAAGATAGGATGAACTTTTGATTACAAAGATTAACTCTATTATATGTCTTTATGCAAATATTGATGAAAAATAGAATGAATCTTTGAATACTCCGCAGTATTGATCTTTCCCTGATCCACTTCTATGTGAAAGTACTGTGTGGCTCTGTAAGTTTTCTTATGTTGAGCATTTACGATTAAATTAATCATGGGTTCTCTTGTGGTTAATTTGATTGAGTTTTTTGGATACAAATTCATGTTTTATGTATTTTGTTAATGTCCTAAGAAATCATTCTTTTCTTGTAAAAGTAAGGTCGCTCTTGTTGTTCTTTCGGGAATGACATTATATGGGGGAGAGTTCTTAATTGAATTTGTGCTTAATTGCAAAATCTTTGTGGGGGAGTGCGGCTATGGAATATTGTAGGAGTTTTCTTTTATCTTTATAAACTCCTTGATGAATAGACTAAGTTTTGACTATGTGAAATCATCGAAACAAAGTTGATATGTTTTCTTTTAGTCATGAAGAATCTCTATGAGAATTTCATTATGATCCCACTAGTTTTCGTACCTTTGCCAATTTATATTGACAAAAAGGGGGAGAATTAATGTGTAGTTCACACTACAAATATATATGGTTTACAGATCATTATCTAAGGGGGAGTGGTTTTCATGGGAGATGAAATATTGACTAAGGGGGAGTGATACATATCACCATAGTATTGTTGTCAAAGTTGTGAGACAATTGGACTTTGATGTTGTGTAATGATACTATGACACTATATAACAATGATTGAGAACTACTGTTTTCTCATTGTTATAGCTACGGATCTTCAACAACTATGATGCTGAGTTGAACACGTTCAGAATCACTGGAGTACTTGGAAGTGACGAAGATTTCGAGTAATGTTGAAGAACCAAGTAAATCAAGCATTTGGATGAGAAGCTACAAAGTTTATTTATTTTGTAATCCATATGTATTGATAATTTTGTCACTAAAATTGACAAAGGGGGAGATTGTTAGAGAACTGCTTAGTCGAACTCGTAAGCGTTGCTATCTCAAGTTTGTTGTCAAGTTTAGTTGCCAAAGCTATAAGTCTTGATTTCTAGTCTACTTATAGCTAAGTCTCGGATTAGGATAGTAAGTGTAGTTGAGCATTAGACTTCACGGCATTCATTGATTGAAGATAAAGAACTACTAAGGGTAGCTTGTGGAACTTCATCAACAAAAGGTATGTGGAGACTTGAACTTATGTATCACTCAAAAGTCTATCTACTGTATCTCCTATTTGATACAAAAGTCGTATAGCTATATAGACTTCGATTATACACATTTGATATTTCAAGCTGAGTTTAACTCGCTTACATATTTCTCGAAATATGTGTTGGTAAGCTTTCGCTTTAACCAAGTTCATCTTATATTCTAGACGAAAGTCAAAAGATGATCATGTGAAAATCGCCTGGTAACATCTTACATGATTTGTGTGAGATAATCATTTGATGTAGACTCGGAATGTTTCGTATTGATCATTCGATCACTTGAAAATTGCTTTGAAGCTAATAGTTTGTGTGAGACAGTTATTTGTGTGAGAACAAATAACCATGATTGGATATACAACAGTATTTGTACTTGCATATGTATTGTCCAAGTCCGGGAACCATGGTATGCATACCCGTATGCGTACTTGTTGGTTATGGAAGTCAGGGAACTTAGTATGCATACCGGTATGCGTACTGGCGTGAGTTTCAAGTTCCGTAAATTCAACTGAGTTTTGGAAGGTATGCGTACCCGTTCGCATACTGGCGAACCCAAACTTGGTTCCGCCACTTAGGTATGCGTACCCGTTTGCATACTTGAGTAGGTTATGTTCTAAAATCGGTTTGTTCATGAACTAATATATTTATATATTAGGGAATGCAATCTTTTTCAAACCGTGGCTATAATGTTCATGAATTGATTCGAGTAAATCAAAATCGATTTTTCTTCAATTATGTCTTGTATACTTCTATGAGAATATAAACAATTGAACAACTCTAGAACTAGTTTCATTTGAGTCATTTAAACTAGTTATTGTTAAGATGAATATGGTTGATATGAAAGTGTTCATATGGCTAACTTCGGTTAACTATTGTTGAGCCAACAAGGTGTACACGTTTAGGTACGGTTTCTCATATCTAAATGAAGTCACTTTTCATTTATGTGAAACAAGCTAAGTTCGATCTAACGGTTGAAAGATATTAGTTTTGAGTCTAATCAGGTTTTCATCTAACGTTGAATATTGAATGCTTTGTTGCCAAGGTAACATTGATTGCAAACCCTGATTTGGAGACTATATAAGGGAGAACTCTAGCAACTGGGAAACCTAATTCCCACACCTCCTGTGTGATACTAGTTGCGACTAGAATCGATTCTCCTTTAACCTTAGGTTTTTCACGAAACCCTGTAGGTTAACGACTTGAAGATTTCATTGGGATTGTGAAGCCAGACCCAACTATTTTCTCTGTAGTTGCGTGTTCTGTTCTTGATGTTTTCTATCGTATTGAGTACTATCTTCTCTAAGATTTGCTCGAGATTTATTCTCCGATAGGCAAGATAAAAAGTAGTCACAAACATATTCGTCTTATCATTTGTGATTCCACAATATCTTGTTTCGTTACCATACGATTAAGATTATTGTGAGGTGATTGATATTTCTAAGTTGTTCTTCGGGAATATAAGTCCGGTATATCAATTGGTTCCTGTTCACCTTGATTTATCAAAAGACTGAACAAAAACTCTTAGATATTTCTGTGGGAGACAGATTTATCTATTCGATAGACTTTTCTGTGTGAGACAGATTTGTTTATCAAGTCTTCGACTTTGGGTCGTAGCAACTCTTAGTTGTGGGTGAGATTAGCTAAGGGAATCAAGTGCGTAGAGTCCTGCTGGGATTCAGAGGCGTAAGGAATGTGATTGTACCTTGATCAGTGTGAGGTTGGTTAGGGCTCAACTACATTCCTATCTGAAGTTAACTTGTAATAGGCCAGTGTCTGTTGTGGCTTAATACAATATGGTGTTCAAATATGGACTAGGTCTCGGGGTTTTTCTGCATTTGCAGTTTCCCCGTTAACAAAATTTCTGGTGTCTGTGTTATTTCTTTTCCGCATTATATTTTTTATATAATTGAAATATCACAGGTTGTGCGTAAGTTCAATCAATTGTGAATACGACCTTTGGGTTGTTGATTAAATTGATTGACATTTGGATATTGGTTTTTGATACTGTCTAAGTTATTTCTTATATTCAATCGGGCTCGCAAATTCCTATTTGTTTGATTGCAGATTGTATTGAGAAATAAAGATATAACTCTTGGATATACTTTTCTTAAGATTGAGTCTGATTGTCTAGTTGATTCTCTTGAAAGTATATTGGAGTTAGTCCATACAGATTGCTAAGAGAAATATTGGGTATGGTTGTTAGACCCCCGCTTTTTCAGTCTTGTAGAATAGTCATCATAGCCAAGTTTTGATTATATCCCAAGTATGGTTAGAAGTCATAAAAATAAGGTTGAGAGTTAAATTGATCACCATAATATGCATGGTTTCATGAACCATATGCATTACTCTCAGAAGGATTCATCTTGAAAAATACTTATGCACACAACTAGTTTAGATACTTACCTCTTGTTACCAATTGTGCACACGCAAAACGAGCGATTTATTGTACCTAAAATAAGATTCTAAGAAAACAAATGCAAAAATTAAAAAATTAAATAACAACTATAACTATCGACTACTCCTCTGCAACAACGCCAATTTGGGTGAGGTGTCAGAAGCTGCTGGCTGAAGTGAATGATAGCAGAAGGTAGAACTTGCACTGTCAAGTAACTGGTGGTGCTGTGAATGTGTATGCAGTGAAGGTGGATGCGACTGCGAGGAGGGATGTGAACTGGTTCTATATGGAATGGATGGTGGGTATGCAGGTGGTGTATGTAGATGGATGGAGATCCAAAAGATGATGCGCTGATGGAGTTGTATGTATGTAGGTGGGGATGCGAGTGATGGAGGTATGCGGTGGTGGTTGTTCAGCGAGCAAAAGCTCGCCGAAACTAGGGTTGTGGCAGCTGTAGAGGGGGTATGGGGATCTCCTGTTCTGTAGCTTTCCTCCCTTTCTTATAGCTTTCTGTTTCTTGTTCCCCAAACCTGCGATTGAGACCCAACTCCTAATACTTCTAGACTTCTTAAAGCTCATGAATCACAACCATTCATCATAGGAAAACCAACGGCAACAACTTCATTCTCTGGCTGTTTTTCCGATGACCCATTGCACTGCAGTACAAACTTGAATATATAGAACTCCAGCTCAAACCCTTCGAAACTCCAGCTGAACGGATCATAACCAGCCATAAGAAACTTAACTTAGCCAGCGGTAACCCTTGCAGAAAGAACCAGAACCCATGGCTAGAACAGCTGCACAGCTTGGCAACACTGGTCGTGGCTGAACTTGGAGCTGTGAATAACTATTCTTTTAGGACTTTCCACAAACACGTTATCTACCTGAACCTGGTAACACATATTTGAGGTTGCTGGTGATTCCTAAGGCCACTGCTCCTTCCCTGCACGTTATTTCAAATATAAATCAAACCCAAATCTCCTAGCAGTGCCAGGACTCGAGAACATCAATTACCACCATTCCTATTCAATTGAAATTCAGGCCATGCAAACTTCACCCATATCACCACAAACTTGAGCCAAGGATAACCCATTCTTTTACTCTTCAACACAGACACCCAAAACACCAAAAATTACTCCATTTATCGATGTTAATCATGGCTGTCATCAGTTCATCTTCTTCACCTTTTCTTGCTTAAACTCTGTCCAAAATGGTATTGAACAGAAACCCATATCAAACTCGAGCCATTAATTTTGTTTTTCACCCGACTTCGATAATCTCCTGAACCTACTTGACCGACCAGCCATATGAGCCATCAGTTGCGGGCGTGAACCCTTGGCACCAGTGTCTTCTCGGTTCAGAGGGAGAAGAAAAATGAATTGAATTGTGAAAACTCCCGACCTAGCTTTAGTTATAAAGGAGGAGGTGTCCCTTAACGCACTGTAGTGTGTACTTAACAACTCAAAAGAGTTTGTTTGGCAGGCCTGGTATATTGTGCGTCTGCCTTTAGTACTTCTTGTATTTGAGATTTTAAGGCCTTAGTGCTTCTGCACTTCAATCCCATCAACTCCTAGAGTTGCAAAGTAGCTAATTTGGCTCATTTTTCTCTTCTTTATGTCACATGGCTCCAAAACACCTATAAAATGCAAAAGAAGCGTAATATACACAATTTACAAGAGAAATGGCGAAGAAAGCATAAACTATAGATAATAAATCAAGGTGTTTTAAACACCCATCAACTTACAGACCAAACTAAAGCTATAAATTCTTCAACTTGTTTTCTTATTAAAAAAATTGACAGGTGCACGATCCTGATTGTGAGGGTTACATGTGTTATTGCAAAAAGTTTCATGAACTTTACACCAATAACTCTGACTGACTAAATCATTTTGGCGTCGTTCTTCACCCCTCTTCGGATGGTATCATAGTTTCTTCTAAAAGATAAATCTTCGTCTAGCATAAAGTTAAGATTAGCCATATTGATGAAAATTATAGAGCGAGATTAGAATATTTTTGTAGAAGGCTGGTGTGAAGGTGTGAACTAGTAATGAGGGATGAGCGATGGTATATATATAAGATATATTGAGAGGGTAGTCGTTGACGATAGAGTGTTTGTCGCTCGATCAACTGAAAACCGCTAAGTAACAATTGAATATATTTATAAAATGAATATTCAATATTAAACTACAAATAAATTAACAATTAAATGTTTACACTAATAATTAAACAAAACTTAAAAAATCACGCTCGCTGGCTCTTCCAAACTCTGCCCAAAGATTCACTTCAGATCTTCTCTTAACCTGTCATACAGATTCTGGTTCTGAATGTAATTAGTCATTTATGTATAGTTCCTTGTAGGTAGGTTTATTTCTGGTTGCAATCTTAGGCCTCAGTCCAGTCCTTAATACTACGGGTTTCCTGAATTACCATGTCATGAAGAATTATGCAAGTGAGCATAGTCTTGTGCATTTCACGAGAACTTAAACCACGATATGGCCCATAAACGACAGCAAACTTCTGATTTAGAATTCCAAAAGCATGTTTCGCATCCTTCTTCAACTCCATTTATTTAATGTTAAAATACCGGTATGAACGATCCAATTCGTCGTCAGGGGGCTGACGGTAATATTGAGTAGGGCATCCCATCCATACCCAATGCATAAAGTCAATAATACCTAGCAATAGCATTCCTAGGAAGACCCTGCCTTCGTTTTTTTTTAATATTTCTCTAACATCTTCCTCGGTTGATTTCAATAAATACGTTGGACCAAAATAATTAATCTTTATTTCGAAAAACAAAGAAAGATACTTGTATGAATTTGTTTTGCCATACCAAGGTACTCATTGTTCGAATCCGCAGGTTCCCCATAATCTAGAATCCTTAGTGTCGGAGTAACCTTTTTTTCAGGACTATGACCTCTGATATTCAGTGTTTCAAAATGATATTAACTTGAGGTTCTACCTGGCAAAGCTCATTAATAATCTTTATCAACAAGTGTCGGAGCATGCAAAATTGACGTTGGATATCTTGACCAGAAAACACACAATCGAGAAGAAAATAATTGTGCACCAGCTTCCGGTGGAACCATTCACTCCCTCGACACGTATATCTTCTTGTGAATACTTCTTTTGGCTCGGGAACTTTAGGATTTTGGCCTGAACGTACAAGCACCAAAGTGTTGTTTAGTTCTATAATATCTTCAGCTTCCTCATGATCAAGTTATTGCAACATCCAAACATGCATTTGTTTATGTTATTTAAGTCAATTCATATGTATTCACACCTCATCATCAGAATTCGCCATTGATTGTGAAACTAAAAGTAAGTAAAGTGAAAATACAGGTAAAATATAGGTAAATGTGAAAAAGCGGGGGTCTAACAACCACACCCAATATTTCGTTCAGCAATCTGTATGGACTAACTCACATATAATTCTAAGTGAATCAACTAGACAGTCAGACTCAATCAAGGAAAGATATCCAAGAGTTATATCTCTTTCTCAAATCAATCAGCAAATCAACAAAATGGAATCCGTGAACTGATTGGTATGAGAATAACTTGAACGGTACCAAAGACCAGTGTTCAAGTTTCAATCAATTTCTATCAACATCCAAAGGTTGGATTTACCAATTGTTTGAACTACGTACAACCTGTGATATTTCAATTATATAAACAAATATAATGTGGAATCGAAATAACAATGACACCATAAATTTTGTTAACGAGGAAACCGCAAATACAGAAAAAGCCCGGGACCTAGTCCATATTTGAACACCACATTGTATTAAGCTGCTACAGACACTAGACTTCTACAAGTTAACTTCGGACTGGAATGTAATTGAGCCCTAACCAAGTTTCATACCGATTAAGGTACAGTCGCGTTCATTACGTCTCTGAATCCCAGCAGGACTCTACGCACTTGATTCCCTTCGCTGATCTCACCCAAAACTAATAGTTGCTACGACCCAAAGTCGAAGACTTATAAACAAATCTGTCTCACACATATAAGTCTATTCTGATAGATAAATCTGTCTCCCACAGATATACCTATGAAGTTTTGTTCCGTCTTTTGATAAATCAAGGTGAACATGAACCAATTGATAATACGGTCTTATATTCCCGAAGAACAACCTAGAAATATCAATCACCTCACAATAACTTAACTATATGGTAGTAGAAGAAGTTATTGTGGAATCACAAAGAATGAGACGAAGAGCTTTGTGATTACTTTTTATTTCTTACCTATCGGAGATAAATATCGAGAAAATCTTAGAGAAGATAATACTCAATATGATAGAACAAGTAAGATCAGAACACGCAACTACATAGAAATAGTTGGGTCTGGCTTCAGAATCCCAATGAAGTCTTTAAATCGTTAACCTATAATGGTTTTAAGAAAAACCTAGGTTAAAGGAGAATCGACTCTAGTCGCAACTATTATCACACAGAAGTGTGGGGATTAGGTTTTCCAGTTGCTAGAGTTCTCCCTTATATAGTCTTCAAATCAGGGTTTGATAGCTTAGAAACAAAGCAATCAATATTCACCGTTAGATGAAAACCTGATTTAAGATTCAAGCCAAGTTTTCTTAAAACCAAAGAAATATCCCTCCACCGTTAGATGGTCTTAGCTTGTTACACACGAATGAAATATACCTTCATTTAGATATGGGTAACCATACCTAAATGTGTATATTGAGTTGGCTCAATAACAGTTAACAAAAGTTAGCCATATGAACACTTTTGTATTAACCACATTCATCTAACACCTCTAGATCAAATGATAATCAAATGAATCTAATTGTGTTACTCAAAGAGTTGTTCAATTGTTTATATTCTCATAGAAGTATATAAGACACAATTGAAGCAAAATAGGATTTGATACATGATTGTACACAGTATTTATACAAGAATCAATTCATGAACATTAAGCCAAGGTTTGCAAAGATTGCATTCCTTAATTTATTAATGTATTTGTTCATGAGTATGAAATCATACTAAACTGATTTTAGAACTTTAACCACTTAGTTTGCAAACGGGTACGCAAATTTAAGTTCCATACTTTGGTCTTGTCCGACAGTTCGCAAACCGGTATGCATACTGTCGTCCCGGACCTAACTCAGGTAGAACCATTTGCATACTGGTATACATACCTAGTTCCCGGACTTTAACAGTTAAAACCGTTCGCATACTGGTATGCAAACTAGGTTTTCGGACCTGAATCATACTACAACAGTTTGCATACTGGTATGCATACTGTGCTATATCCAGACAAAGGTTAATTGTTCTAAACTCCCATTTCAATCATTGAAACATCCTTAGAAGACGGCAATAGCTGTCTCACACAAACTATTAGCTTATAAGTGATCAAATGATCAATACGAAACATTCCGAGTCGACATCAAATGACTGTCTCACACAAATCATGTAAGATGTTTCAAGGTAATTTTCACATGATCATCTTTTGACTTATTATTTAGTTTCCCACAAATAAATTGTTTCCAACTAAACTCGTCAAGAATAATGATGAACGTAGCTAAAGCAAAAATCTTCCAACACATATTACGAGAAATATATAAGCGAGTTAAACTCAGCTCGAAATATCAAATGTGTATAATGTAAAAGTCTATATAGCTATACGACTTAGTCTCATTAGGAGATAGAATAAAATAGACTTCTGAGTGATAGATAAGTTTTAGTCTCCACGTACCTTTTGTTGATGACGCTCCTCCAAGCTCCCTCAGTAGATCTTCGTCTTCAATCGATGAACGTTGTGAAGTCTAAAGCTCAACTACACATTCTATCCTCATCCGAGACATAGCTATAAGTAGACTACAAATCAAAACTTATAGTTTTTATCACCTAAACTTGACAAACAAGCTTGAGATAGCAGCGCTTGCGAGTTCGACCGAGCAGTGCTCTAACAAAATGACGTAAAATATAGTGAAAGTATGAATGAGTAATTCGATGAGGTAGAGGACATATATATAGGAATGAAGTAGGGGGAAATAGTCGTTAAAAACTAGCCATTAACGACCGGCTTTCCATCAAACTGATAGAATTCACAACGCCGGCGACAAACATTCTATTACTGACAATATCAAAATATCGCTCGATAGAAAATGTGTCACGCTACACTTTTTACATTATGGCGCGGCTGGTTTACTAGGCCACCTTTTTTTTTTGTAAATAAGATATTGCATTAAAAAAGACTAAGACTCGGAAAGAGTACTCAAGGTTATAGAAAGAGTAGATCCATCTAATCTGGGATTGTGAGAGTTTCAAATATTAGATTTATCTACTAGAAGATGTTTCATACTACAGACTGGTGGAGAAGTTCCCCATTCAACATTTTAATTTAAAGGCCTAAAAGACTTTGCCATTATATCCGCTACTTGATTGCCTAATGTAGGAATATAAAAGAAACCCAAAAAGTTGTCGCAAAGATGAGATATTCTTTTTGCTTCATTAATACATGCTTTAGCTCTCCAGGAGATGTCTGCATTTTTTCCATTTATGTAATTGAAGATACTCTCACAATCTCCTTCTATGCTGAAGTTCTGAAGTTGTTTTTCTTTAGCCCAAATTGCCGCCTGCAACACTCTTATAGCCTCTGCCTCTTGTGGGTCTAAACCTGCTTCTTGCCCTGCTCTTCCTCCTTCACAATCTCCTGTATCATTTCTCAAGATAAAAGCATAAGTACATGGCAGTAATTCAGAGATCCAAGATGCATCTACATTGATCTTTAGTGTATCTGTATTCAGGGCTTTCCAAGTAGGGTATAATTTCTTCTTTTGCACCTGTTTAGACTTAGCAGTTTTTTCTTTTCTTGTAGACCAAAATTCTATGTGTCTTTGTATTTCTAAGGCTAGAATATTAGCGTTCTTAGTTTTGTTCTCAAAGATTCTATCATACCTTTCTTTCCATAAAAACCACATCTTAGTGAGGAGTAATTCAATAATGCCAGTCCTGGGACTAGACATCCATTTCTTGCAAAGATCTAGAATCGTATTTGAGGTATCTAGATTGAGAGTGACAGGGTTAGGAGAAGAGTTCCATACTACCTTAGTATATGGACAGTGGAAAAGGAGGTATTCTGTTGTTTCTATTTCGTTCCTACACATAGTACATAATGGGGTGACATCCTTTACTTTACCAGTAAGTTTAGCATTAGCAGGAAGAGCTTTTTGTAAGCATTTCCATAAGAAAAACCTAATTCTTTCAGAAATATTTAGCCTCCACATAGATGTCCAGAAAGATTCTGGCAAAGATAGGTTGCCTATATCCAAACCACTTTCATTCAGTTTCTCATACATAGATTTTATAGTGAATTCACCAGATTTAGTTAGAGTCCAACGGAGTTGATCATTTCTAAGGTTTTGATTTATCTTTTAAAAGATAAATTTGACTAATTTTATGTGCAATATCAGCAGGAAAGGCCAAAGAAAGCAAAGAAATATTCCATGTACTTGTTTCTATATTAATCAAGTCCGAGACCTTAACCAAGTGACTGTTACTAGAATTATTAAGGTTCTGAATATTTTATTTTAATCCTGGTATCCAGTTATCCTTCCAGATATTAATATCATGTCCATTTCCTACTTCCCATACACTATATTTCTGCACTAGTTCTAATCCTTTTGTCTGATGCAGTTCCAAGTCCAAGATCCCTTTACCGAGGTTTTAGTTCTAAAAGGTGTTTTGTTTCTAAAGTACTTTGAACCCATAGTTTTTAACCAAAGAGCATTTTGTTCTTTTAACATTCTCCAAGCAATCTTAGTCAGCATTACAAGATTAAACTTGGGAGCATCCCTAAATCCTAAACCTCCTCTTAGTATAGGTTTACAAAGGTTGGCCATGCCTTTGGGTAGTAACCTTTACCTCCAGCATCCTTGCCCCACCAAAAGTCTCTTTGAATGACATCTATTTTATTTTTTATTTGCTTTGGTAGGAGAAAGCATCCCATTATATAAGTTGGGATACTAGATAGTACTTCTCTGCTCAGAATTGATCTACAAGGCTGAGCAAGAACTAAGCTTTTTCATCCTTTAGACTTGGATTCCATTCTTTCCAGAATTGGAGTGAAAGTTTTGATTTTTGACCTTTCCATGAAAAGTGGAGCTCCTAAGTATGGGTCTCTGAGATTTATATGTTTTATCTTTAACATTTTAGACATCATCCTTTGATGTTTTGGTTCAACTTTCCTACTAAAGAACATACCAGACTTTTTGAAGTTTATTAATTGGCCTGAGGCTTTACTAAAGGTTGTTATTATGTCTAATAAATTTCAACATTCTAATAAGTCAGCTTTCACAAAGAGCAAACACTCATCGGCAATGAAAATGTGAGATATTGGTTCACTTTTAGGTGTTATCTTAATACCATGAAGTTTCTTATTTTATTCCTGAGTTAGAAGAAGTCTAGAAAAAATTTCCATACAGATTATAAATAAGTATGGTGATAAGGGATCTCGTTGGCGTAAACCTCTAGTAGGTTTAAAGGCTTCGCCAGGTGTTCCATTTAAAAGGACGGAGATAGAAGTTGTTGAGATACATTATTCGATAAGCTGACAGACCTCTGCATTGAAACCAAAGGTTTTAAGAGCAGATAGCAAGAAACTCCAGTTTACTCTATCAAAAGCCTTTAACATATCTATTTTAATCCCTGGGCCTCCCATTCTAGCTTTTTTTTTAAATGAATGAATAATTTCATGAGCTACAATAATATTATCAGATATTTGCCTAGACGATAAAAAAGCCTATTGAAAAGGTGATATAATCTTTTCCAGATAAGGTTTGATTATGTTGACTAATAGTTTAACAATAACTTTATAAACCGTGTTGCAAAGGCCTATTGGTCTAAACTGACTAGGGTTCTTAGGGTGTTTTAACTTAGGAATCAAAAAAAGGTGAGTTTTATTTAAATCAGGATTCATTTTTTTTCTTTGAAAACTTTTTGGATTGTATTTGTCACATGTGCACCCACTAAGTTCCAGTCATGTAAGAAGAAGCTTACTAGGAAACCATCTGGTACCGGAGATTTATTTGGTTTCACATTTTTTAAAACCAGAAGAATTTCTTCCATAGAAGGGATGGCTATAATTCTAGAATTATCCGTAGATTAGATGATAGATGGTATGTTTTCAAAAATTGGGTTGGAGATATCAGTTGGAGAAGAAGTTTCAGTGAAGAGGAATTTGAAGTACGAGGTTAAAATGTTATTAATTTCCTTTCTATCCTTGGTTACAGCATTCTGATCATTAACTAGACTTTCAATATTATTCCACTTTCTTCTTCTCAAGGTAATAGTATGAAAGTATTTTGTATTTCTTTCTCCTAATTTAATAATGTTATCTCTTGATTGTTGTTTGGCTATAGCTTCATGTGTGTCGTAAAGAATTTCTAGTCCTTTTAACTTTTTTTTTTTTTTTTTTTTTTTCCTGTTGATATACAATTATCCTATTTGATTGTAGTCTTTCAATCTCTTTTAGAAGTTTATTAATCTTTTTAGCAGGAAGACCAAAATTATTCTTTTTCTAATCTAATAAATTCTTCCATACCTGACTAAGATTCTGAACTAAGAAAGTTGAAACATCTTCTTCAGAAGAAGAATTCCAAGATTCTTGTATCACTTGAATACAGGAATGTTCTTTCAACCAGGTATCATAGAATTTAAAGACCCATTCAGTTCTAGAGAGTTGTATGTCTAAAGTAAGTAAAATAGGACTATGGTTTGAACTTACTGCCACCAAATGAGATAGGGAAGCATTTGGTAATTGTATGTGCCATTCTGCATTTATAACTGCTATATCCAGTCTTTCCTGTATGTTTTGGGTACCTTCTCTGTGGTTATCCC
Organism: Papaver atlanticum; assembly: GCA_023531105.1. Taxonomy (NCBI): domain Eukaryota; kingdom Viridiplantae; phylum Streptophyta; class Magnoliopsida; order Ranunculales; family Papaveraceae; genus Papaver; species Papaver atlanticum. Next base: position 1,467,875 of record JAJJMB010006234.1, read on the forward strand.
AAGTAAAATCATTACATGTATATCCTAGATCATATAAACCAGATCTTTCTAGGATTTTGGAATAATATTCACTATTGGTTTTAATGAAAGGTAATCCTCCTCTTTTTTTCATTGATCAAAAATCATATTAAAATCTCCTATAACTATCCAAGGCATGTGTCTCTAGGAAACTTGTATACTGATTTCTTCTAAGAAGTCCCAAGCTACATTCATATTAGTTGGATAAGGACTACCATAGAAAAATGTTAATGCCCGTTGTTTGGTATCAAAGAAGGTATTAACAATCATATTAATCATGTTTATGTTCGATTGAACTATTTGAAAGTGGAATCCATCAATCCAAGCTACTACTAAGCCCCCTGCTGTACCTACAGAATCTACAATATGATAATTAGGGAATGAAGAGACCAATTTTTTGACTAGAGGTCGTTTGTTTTTTGTTTTAGAGAGAAATGAAATTTATGGGTTTTTTTTTACTAATCAGATTAGTCAAATGGTTTTGTGTTAGGGGATTTATGCACCCCTGCACATTCCATGCTAGGATTTTCATTATTTAGGAGATATCTAACAAGGCTTAAGAAGTTCTAGCTAATTCTTTTAAGAGTAGCAAATAAAAACAAGTGAAACAAAACTGACAGAGAATTTCAAAATACTAAATTGGAGTTAAGGATAAAGTTCATCAGACAATTACGAAGCAAAATTGAATATGTAAATGTTAAATTAAATCAGATGATTATAGTGTGCAAAGTATTAAATGATTGAAATTAGATAAGTATGAAGACAGTAATTAAGTTTTAATATTTTAAGAGAAATACCCGTGTCTCCTCCTGTTGCTTCAAAGGGGTTAGGCCTGGGAATGGAATTGGCAGATAGGCATTTGATGTAGCTTTGTTATCTATGATGTTAGATCCATATTGATCAATTTGAAAAAAAATCTCCATTAACTGAAGAGATGGAGCAAAGGTTTTCCGGCGAAGAAGAAGTTAAAAAATCTGAAATTGCCATTTTGAAAGCTGATTTTGGCTGAGTTACTGGAGTTTGGAAATTGGATGCAATGCAAATTTGATTATCATGGTTGGGAGAAATGGCAAATGTTGAGTTCATAGGCGACAAGGATAAATGTGAAATTGGGGATTCCAACGAATCCCTAGCATGTTCAAAAGAAGAGAAGGACAGTCTTCTCCCCACAGGGACAGGAGAACTTATACCGATTTGTTGAACCGGGTCGGCAATATCCTGCAAGAGCCCAGAGCCATTCTGAGGAACCGATTCCGATAATCTTGCCTCAGTGATTAATCTGAACGTTTCCAAGTTAGTGGATCAGAACGATTCTTCCTATCCGACAGAGGAATATAGTTTTCAGGCAAGTTGAAAGGAAAGGTCTTTTTTCCTAACACCGTAGATGATGCTTGAGGAATATCTTCTTCGACTACAAAAGGTCCTAATACTTCATAAGATTGGTGGTTATCTTGAAAAGATGGTTCTTCTTCTACATATGTTCTAAAAAATGTCTGTAAAGGTTTCCATTACACCTGGCTGGGAGAGATAGGTCTCAACTGGTATTGTCTTTCCATGGTAATCGAAATTATCTTTTGGATTCCAAATTTGAACTAGTTCATCATTTAACCAGTTTATGTCATCACTTGGGTAGGGCGAGTCGACATAGATATCATAGATATCCTTTAAAGGTCTACCTTTAAGCACATCACAATTTTCTACTTTGTGCCCTAAACGTAAGCAGTAAGAGCAGAACTTAGACGGTAGGTTTAAGTAGATAAAAGTAACTGGATATTATCCTACCTTGACTAACAGATGATCTATAAGAGGTTTTTATATGTTTACCCAAACTAAAACCCTAGGCTGGCAGTCAGGTGTTTCACTTCCTTTGCATACTCTTGAAACTTGTCCAATCTTGCTGGAAATTATTCCTACCATTTCATGACTCCTCATATGCTCATACTTGGCGTTTGAGATGGTAGCCCAAAGAGGGATTTCTTTAACTTTGTCAGTTGAGATGCTCATTCCTTGATAAGCCGTTGTTGCAGCTAGAACATTACCAAAAGGGTACCATAGACCATTTGTTGAGATCCAGATGAAGTATTCTTTTGTTCTAAAAGTGATAATGAAGAGATTCGGATCCACTTCTCTTATTTGAAAACCTAAATGCACCCCCCATAAATTATTTAAAGCTCCCCTAACCTCCAAATATTTAAGTATAGAGGTTGAAAAAACTCTAGCTAAGATACTGAATGGTTTTATGCCATAATTTCTAATGAAATAAAAAGGAGTAGGGAGAAGACCAAAGTTACTGTGGTTAGCAAAACGCTGAGCTAAAGAGAGACCACTAAGGTGCTTGTAGAGATTTGAGTGATCTCCCATTGAGCAGGTAGAAAGATCAGAAAAGAAGTAGATTTTGGTAGCTAATTGATATGGTAGGGAATTATATAGAAGATGGAGATTTATTTAGGAAGAAAACAACTTAAGAAATTGTTATGCTGCAAGACCCGTGACTGATGAAGAGTTCGAGAATAAGAGTTTCTTATATCATATCCATTCAGGAGTCGATAACTTCAAATTCAAATTTAGACTGATGGGGATACTACCTATGGGAGGTCTTTTACTAAACTATTTATTGGGATGTGCATCATCCTAGAAACAGAGCCCAACAGTACGAGGATGAAAAAATAGACTTTGCTATGTTGTCTTCTTATGTCGCGTAAAGATGAAAGCAATACCAGCGAGGCTTGAGAAAGAGATAGCAGGGCAAGCTAAAAGAATAGAAACAAAGAGAGTCTTTTTCTTTGACTGATGGGTCTCAAATTGTCTAAAAAACAAACTATATATTTATCTCTTAAGATTTTTGGAAAATTGAGATAGCTAAAACTTTTCCAAATAATAGATTGATTTAAGTTTTTATTTTTTGAAAAACCAAAACCTTTATTGATAATTAAATGGAGATGATTTTTGCATGGATTAAGTATTATCCTTTCTAAGTTTCTCTTACTACAGGTTCTACAATAATTTCCAAGTGTCCTCTACTATAATAAAATTATCTAAGAAAACTTGAAATGAAAGTTGAAAACCCTTTGCAAGATATTTGGGAAATCTGTTTTTAATGCTGAAAAAAGGGTCAGAGGTTCCACTGACTGACCTTTGGGAAATCTTACTTTATAAATATGGAACAATTTAAACTTGTTTGGCTCTTAAATGTTGAAGATTAAAAATAAATTAACTACTTAATAGGTTCTGATTTCATATACTAGATTATGACTACATGGGACAACATTTTGTCACTTCCAAAGGGCAATAAAGATAAGGAAAGATGCTAATTAATCTTAGTTTTTTAAGACTTAAAACATTCTAGACTTATTAGGGATCTATTATCCAGTGAAAGCCTATGCGTATTGGGAAGCTAATGGACAAGACTAAATTGATTAGGATAAACTTAATGAATACGAAAAACCAGAAGGGGATGTAGCGTGTTACCGAGACTACAATAGAAATTGAAAGGATTTTGAAGAGAAAGGTCAGACTAAATCTTAAGGAGAGAATACTAAAGATTTACCATAATTAAAAACTAGGGAAGTGCAAGAGCCTACACCTAATTTCAAGGAATTGGAAAGAAATGAGCCAGCTACTATTATGAAAGTAAACTTTCGACTGAAGGAGAAGCACATTAGTTCATAAGATTTCATAGAAAGGGTGGTAACAAGTTTTTAAACTATGGCCTGTGATCACTCTAGAGTACCTGAGAATGCCGTTGTTTCCATTTGCAGGGTGATGCGATGTAGGGAGGATACAAGAATAGGATATTGAGAGCTCAGAAAAGACAAGAAACATAAATCAACTAGTACCTACTTAGATTTATTAGTCTACATTTACAAATTAAATTCAGCATACCATGGTACCAATTCTTCATCAGAATTTTAAAGGAATAAAAATGCAGTAAAGATCTAGGTATACTAGAGCTCATAACTATGTCTAAGAACCTATTATCCCTAATAGTAACTCACCCTGGGAAAACAAGCTTTCCTAAATGTAAATTAAAGTTGCTAGGATGACTGTGATGATACCTCTATAACATTATTGAGAGTTTAATGAGATGCATGCTCCTAGATACAGAAAGATGAGAAGGTCGAAAGACAATTGTGAAGAAGTTAGAGGGTTTTCATTTAATGGATTTGCCTAACCTCATTAAGATGATCTAAGAATTGGCTATATTAATACTCTAGAGAAACTTTTTGAATCAAGAATATAGAGAGTAAGAAAAGAGGAGAAGGTTATAATAGAGGTTCTATTTCTAATGGCTTGCAATCACAAAAAGATACCCAATAATGTTCCAATCTCCACCACCAGGGTGATGCGATGTAGAGACGATCACTTGCATCGAATCCAGTATTATTTGTTTGGGAGATGTGGAGATGTCTTTATTCATCCTAATCAGGCGCAGTATCTGGCCTATTGCAACTTAAAGAGAAAGGAGAAAAATAAACTTCATATTAGTGCTAAAAGAAGGATTCAGGTGAAGATTGAGAAAGGTCTGTCTCTTGATGCCATTGTTTATTATAAGGAAATATCTCCCGGTTTTGACTATGGTTATATTATGAGAAGAGAGACTAGGTATCTTCGGCAAAGAGGGGAGGGTCATTATGATGAGATGGAGAGAATGGATGTTGCAGAGAGGATGGAAGAAGAAGAAGATTAAATTGACTCCTATCTTTGGTTTCAGTTTTAAGTATTGTGCTGCAGTTATTGTTAACGATCTGTGTGTTAGATTTATGATCTATTCTCCCGAATCTTATAAAGGTATTCATAATCTATTTCTAATGTTCAATCTAAATTTTCCGTTAAACTGATGGTTATGAAGAACTAAGAGCATGCCAAAGATTAAGAAAATTCAAAAAAGAAGATTTACCCTATGATTGAGATCTATGCTATACTAGTTTTCATTTCTGATTTCTAAAACTTTAGACCTACTACTACAATAACTAATGCAGTATGCAGTTGAATCCATTACTACTCTCAGCTAAATTAGTTTTAGAAGATAAATCAGGAAATGGTTAAAGACGAATTTCCAATTCGAAAGAACCCGTGAAGAAAAACTGATCTCCGATGAAAAAACATATGAAATTCGTTTTTATTTTCATTTCTGATCAGGAAAATTGAAAAAGCTTTAAGAAATTGAAGTTTTGAAAATAAGAATCTATTTTTACTGCTTGCCCATCGATGCCATTCCCATTCCTTCCCCTTTTAGCTAAGGAGTTGACACGAGCAGAGATTTCTACTCCCTAACCATTACAGATGCAGGCAAGCTATAGCAAACCTTATGAAAGTAATCGGCATACACCATGGGAAGTTTGGGAACGGCCTTAAAAGACTCGGGTATATAGGAGTTGACTTCTTTGGACCCATAAATTACAAAAATCGGTCCCCCTTCTAACAATTATACCCATACGATCCACTCCTCTTCGCACTGTGTGTTATATGAGTTTTGACTACTTTCCAGTTAATCCGTCTCACCTCATTTCACCGAATAATAATAATCATGCACGTCACTAGTTTTCACTTCCCAGGACCTTTTTGAATCCTTTTTAACCCCATCCCTCTTTCCCTCTTCCAAACAGTCAAAAATTAGGGTTTCAAAAATGGCTAAGAAAGTTGCTCCTGTTGAGACAAAACCAGCCACAAAGAAAAAACCAAAATCAGAATCAAATGAAGCTGTCAAGATCTCGCAACCACCTCAACATCCTCCTTACTTGCAGGTATACATCTTGGATTTGTTTTTTTTCTTTGATTTTTTGGTTTTATTTGGTGAGATTTTGATTTGATTTTATATGATTTGTAGATGATAATAGAAGCAATCTCCTCATTGAAAGACAGAAGTGGATCTAGTCAACCAGCAATTGCAAAGTTTATTGAAGAAAAGTATGTGACTGGACTTCCCCCAAATTTCAAGAAGATAATATCAATGCAATTGAAAAAATTTGTCAAATCTGAAAAATTAGTGAAAGTTAAGAATTCATATAAGATTTCTGAAACGGAGAAATCGAAGAAAGTTACTGCTGATGCGAAAGAAAAGAAAAAAGCCAAAGAGATTGAGAAAGAAGGGGATAAGAAGGGAACTGAAAAGGAGAAGCAGAGATCTAAGAAAAGTGAGAAAGAAGTAGGGGTTTCAAAGAAGAGTGAAGCTGTTGTTGGTGACGATAAGAAGAAACCGAAGAAGAGCGAAGCTGTTGCTGGTGGTGACGATAAGAAGAAATCTAAGAAGAGTGAAACTGTTGATGGTGGTGATAAGAAGAAATCCAAGAAGAGTGAAAAAGTAGTCGAGGTGAAAAAGAGTGAGAAATTGAAGGTAGGGGATAAACTGAAGAGGTTGAGTCAAGTGAAGACCCCAGAGATCTTGAAGAAGAACAAGAAAAATGTGGTTCCGGAAAAGAAAGCTAAGAAGTCCCCAGAAAAAGAAGCAAAGAAGAAGAACCCAGAAAAAGAAGCAAAGAAGAAGGCAGCTGGGGGAAAGAAGGTTAAGGTTTGATGATGAATTGAATGTTCCTAGTTTAAGTCTTTGGTTTCTATGAATGTAAATGAATGGATTTTCTTATTTATGTTTATGGTTTTCTGTTTAGGATGTTAGGTTGATGGATTGTTGGGTTAATGTGGTTTGTTTAATAGATTTCTTTCTAGAAATCAGTTTAAATGTGCTAGTTTGATTTAATCTCTTCCTTATTACTTCAATTTTGTGGTCCTGTTTTAAGTTCTTAGTCAATGTAGATCTTTTCTAGTATAACAGGAACTACATCACAGTGTAGTGGGTAATTTTGAGAATTCTTTTGACATAGCCAGGCACTTCAGCCATCTCCAATTTCTTTTGTGGTTAACAGAACTGAGGATGCAACACTCAGTTATTAGAGATGATTAAAGGGTTTTCTTTAGCAGTTTTGCCCTAGTACTGGTTTTACAAGAGCCATAATTTTGTGAGTTCAATAATTTTGACCACAGTTCATTACACATTTTCTCTCACCACGCTTCTGACATCCCATCGACATCTCCTACTCACAAATAAACAATTTTATGTATTGTTTTTGATGGTGATATGCTATGCTATGCCACTGTCATTCTCACCAAACTTCAAAAGTAGTAAGACTTAACTCTGTGCACTCTGTTCGTCTATGAAAAAGGAAATTTTTTAATCCATATTATCTTGATAACTATGAAAGCCAGGGAGTTCCAATTTTAAAAAAAAAAAAGAAGAAGAAAAAAACTGAATTTACCAGTCTCATTCACTTTGAACTCAATCATAACTAGCCATACTGCGTTCTCAAATGATTGCTTTAGGTATTTTGGCAATACGGCAGCCAGCTTTCTTATGGGCATCCAACTCCAGAATCCTTTTTTTTTTTTTTTCCAATTAAAAAGGGAGGAAGAAAAGAAAAACCAACAAAAAACCCTCATTCAGATTTTCGATGGGACGAGAGTAGTACAAGACATCGTTAGAAACTATCAGATGGGCAGAATGGATGAATCACTCAAAGATAATGATACTGCTAAAGTTGTCAACTCCATAGAGAAAGTCAAGATGTGAATGTACTGTGTAGCATGGAATGTAAATCATGTTAATTGATGGGCTAACCTTGTGGGTTACTATGCAGCAAAAGTTCGCCAGAATAACAAAACCAGTGGTATAGTAACTTTCCTAACTTTGTGAGGACAAGAGTTACAAAAATATACAGTAAATGTAATGTACTAATAATCAATTCTCAAAGTTTTTGTACTCTTCCAATTCCGTTCCACCCATTTTTCATTTGTGCCAAAAGCACCTTAAAAGATTCGAGAGAAAAAAAAAGGAAAAAAGTTATACTGAATAATACCTCTAAAATTCTGACAACTCTGGATGGTTGATATTTACCTCAAGTCCAAGACCTTCCATCAGCCCATAGTGTATCACAGATGCAACTACTGAAGCTGGAAATACCTGAACATTAGAATCAGCAGTGTTATAAAGACAAGCTAAACACAACAAAAACTCTGCCCACAAAATCCCCTTCTGCTCTGATAGCAATACACTACTCCCAAAACTCAGCCCGATCTACAACTTTCTACCATCAGCTAAGTATAGGCATTCTAGTACATATTTTTACAGTGGAAAATTCAACATCCGATACCACCCACTTTTGGTTGGAAATTGTACTACGTGACAACGTTCACATAGGAACTCGAAAAGAGATTGCTAATTAGTAATAGACTAGTAGCCTTAAAAAAACGAGTACACTAATTAGTAATTATAGCCTTAAATCTTTTCATGCACCCATGCAATGTTGATCTCTTGTTGATTTTATGTCTATAAATCCTTCAATTCATATATTAAAAACAAAAAAAATCCTTTTTTTCCCCATTATAATGTCAGACGGGATAATTACTGACCTTCAGTAGTAAATTCGGAACCGATCCCCTGTACAGTGCTTTAAAACCATCATTTCTAATGGTTTTCTTGAATGCATCACACATGCCTGTGAACTCAATTGCTGCCTTGTTATTGCCACCACATGCAATAATTGATGAAGATTTTTTCCACCCCCCCATCTGCATTCTTCGATGAATAACATTAAAAGGATAAGCAAAGGTATGGCTTACGGCGAATGCAAAAACATAAAAAAACGGAAGTTTTTTCCCATAGGCCCGCATCTCTTCAAGCACTTCAGGTTTCATGTCTTCCGGCTTCATATCAGTATAATCAAATCCTGGTGTTGCCTCTAACATTTGTCTCAAGACCCTTGATGAGATTATACATAAGGATTGATAGACAGTGAAGTTGAGGCCCGTGTATACCACCTGTTTACACCAAACAGATTGTAAATACAGATTTCAACGAGAGCTTGAGTAATCAAGAAATAATGTTCTATTATGGAAGAGTGAAAAATTCAAACACAATTCCAAAGATCCCAAAGTAAGCTGTGCTAAAACCTAAAACTTTGTTCAACTCAAACTTTCATATCTGGTAACAATGATGGACACTAGTTCAGTAACAGCCTTAAAAGGCTTAAAAACCAACAAAAAAAAATAAAAAAAATAGAGGAAGAAGTATTATGTACAAATTGACGACAAGCAGATACACTATTTCATGCTTCTGAAAAGTCTGACATCTTCATTTTTTCTTCCTTTGAAGAATACCTGTCCCAAAGCTGTTGTGACCACTGTCATACACTCATTGTGATATGCAGGACGAAGCCAGGAGCGAAAGGAGGAACTTGAACCTTTAAAATAAGCCTCGGGCAAGGCTATGTTACGATACAACCTTTTCAAGCATCACATAAGAAGATAAACAAGAAGGAGACCAGGGTTTTCCCATAGAGACAGTCACTTCCTAAATTTATTAGCAACTTGGCATTTGCTTGGAGATGATTAAGAATTTTAAGGTGCATTGGTTGACTTACTTGTCCAATGGTAAAAGGAAGATAGCCTTTATACAAAGCTCGTGGGCCTTCTGATATATTCCTCTGTATTGATATGGTGATTTTCCTGTCTGCATAAAGAATTAATAGAAGGGTAAGAGTCTTCACCTTGTTATGGTACTACCAAGCACCAAAACCAGAAAGTTTACTAAATTAGCGAAAGAAGAGAATTCAAAAAGAATGTTTAGTAAATACCTGGACAGAAAGCCTTCCTCGTACCATGTCCATGGGGTATGCTGCTGCCGTTGCAATCATCAGACTGAATGCTTGAATTCCACAGGTTAACAAAATAGGAGGCTTTGCATTTTCTGCAAAAGATAAACGGAAAAAAGAATTTATCTTGTATTCTCCCGCATTCTACTTCACTACCAAGTACCAACAGCCAATTGCTTAAAGAAAAGCGAGGAGCCACTTTTATGTCAAGGCACATTTAACCTTCTCCTCAAATCCAAATAATAATTTTGAAGTACCTTAACCTATTCTTATTCGATGATATAAAGCTTTAGATTCCGGCATCAAAATGCAAAATAAAAACAAATAGAATAACCGTACCTTTGCCTGGCTGCTGCCAATGGAGTCGTATAATCCTGTAACAAAAAATAATGTTCAGAGCAGAGAGGAAGAAACCCCTAACTTGCACGTACGTTCTGAATAATATCCCAAGGTAAGTTGAGTGCTTTTTTAGAATCAGATGAGCTTTAGAGATAAGTAGCATACAAAAGACATGAAATTATAACAATATGCTTCAGTAAATTACCACCAATCAGATGTAAATCATGTACCTAAGTTTTTTTTGAAGGTAGGATACATTTGTTAATATTTAAAATAGCTAATATTAACAAATGCAACAATGAATATTAAGCCCAATAAAAGAAATTGCACCTTGCTAATGGATAATGGACAGCACTGCGGACTATAGAAAATGACATGGCCTGCGCAATATAAGCACCATTCCCCTTAAATAATCCTTGAAAACCATCAGTTCTCTTCATATGTTGCAAGCCCTGAATTACATCCTTGTATTTTATATTCTGAGAGTTTTGAACCTGCATCGTAGAATAACCAAACAAAAAATTAGGCTAACGGACCAAAAATTGAAGCCTCGTAGGCGCACACACACACACACACTATCCCTTAAGGTGAAAGAACCACATGTAAAAACCAACTGGTCAAAATGCAAGAATATGAAAGTGAAAACCTTAGAAAATAAAATGCAAAACCTCCTCAAACAGTAAGACGCTTCATTCGTGTTTAGCATGTGGACTTACATTGTTATTATGAAACATAATTATTGGATTAATCACAATTCACAGCACAGGATCTATTTGCCAACAAAAATGGATAACACTTTCTACGAAAATCATTATGTCCACTTTGGTAACTTCTGAGACTATTATGTGATAAAAAATCCAAGCCAGAAGAACGTATCCTGTGACCAGCGTATAAATCTAAGCCAAATAGACTATTATGGATAATACTTTCTCCTTGTAATACGAACACGGATAGAAAATGAAGGTGAAATACTGTCTCGTATGGTTCAGGTGCGTATAAATTCCTTTTAGAAGTTTTCTCTAATTATTTCGTATTGTTGAACTGCAGGGAATCAATTCTAAAGCATACCTCATTCACATTTCCACATAACTATATGTATTTTTCGAGTCCTGAGATGTAATTAATTATTTAGTATAAATTTGATCATGATTAGTTTTCCACTATCAGTCTATCAGACTTTGTTTATATGTAAAAGTTTACAATCACAGAGGTAGCAATTTATCAAGAAGACTACCTGAAGCAATATTTCTAAGCGTCTTATAGGAGCAGCAGCAGTGACAGACCTGATATATATAGACACAAAACAGGTATGGTGGCCCAAACACACATACCAAAGTAATAATAATCAAACTTCATTAGTTAAAACACTGAATAATGTAGATTCAAGTGAAAACAGAAGATCTACATTAACATTCATGACTATCCAACTCAAACTTTTAAAAGAAAGAACAGGATTCTGCAGGGAATCATAACTTATGATCTTTGTTAAAGCAAGGTAGTCCAGAAATACAATCATTTTACTTCGGAACATCAAATATGAACGATACTATAACTATACTTGTATATATCAGGCAATACCCCCCTGCATTATCCGGTCTTCTATGCAAATACGAAATAAATTTGCATCTTTGTGACAAAAAAAAATGCAGTGGCAGTAGCAGTAGTATTAAATTTCCCAGTCCTAAACAATGAAATAAACTCCACCGCTAATGAATGTAAGCTAGTATATCCACATAAATTTTAGAAAGAGGCATCCCATCAATAGAGTTTGAGCATCCTATTCAAATGTACTAATCAAATTCCCTTTTATGAACAAGTCATTTACAGCTTTAGTTAAGAATCAACCATAAGAATGGCTTACCACTTAAGAATCAACAACTTTGAAAGACACATCACCAAAAAGTAAAGCAATCAATCAAACACAAAGCTAATAACCCCAAAAATTAGGGTTTAATTTTTATTTTATTCTTCTAGGAGATTGATAAGCTAGGTTAAAATGGTGGTGATGGTAGTTTAACAATTGAAATTATACATAAAATTACTTAAATTAACCAAAAATTAACAAATTATTGAAATTCTACAGAATAAGTGAAAGAAAGAACTTACGCTGCCATTGAAACACTAACTTTTCGTTTTCTTCTCTTAGGATCAACTGGTTTCTTCGCTGTTTCCTGGCGAACACTGTTTTCAGACTCCATTAGAGAAGTCAAAAAATGGTCGCTACTCGCTACTACTCATCCGAGATGGAAAAAGAAAAGAAAAACCCTATGAAGAAATTGAAAATATTTTTGGGAAATCTCCATGGAACTTTTGGAAGTGTACGAATTTGCATTGCATTTTGGATGACACTGAGTTGGCCTTCTAAGTTCTAAAATCTGTGAACCACGGAAGTCGGACAAATTAGGCGCAGGGTTTTCGAAGTTAAAGGCGTTTTGACTCCGAGTCTCCTCACTTTGGAAAGTGAAAATTGGATAAATGTCGTTCCACGGGCCTTCAGAAATATCCTTCCCATTAATAATTATATCCCTAGGCCTTTTAGAATAAACTGATTCCATAAATACCCTCATCATGTTTTAGTCTAAAGGAAAACACATCGTTTCGTTTTTTATTTCATATCTGAGTTTCTTCTGTCGCTTCTCCTCTTCCAGCCATCACATCCGCCATCGCCGTCTTTCTCCATCTCTTTTCCGGCGAACATGATGATGATGATAATGGATGGTGGTGGCGGAAGATATCAAATCTCTATTAATCAATTTGTCCAAATGATTTATCTTATTAGATTCACACATTTCTGTTGCATTTGGTGATGGCAGCGATGGTCGAGGAATATGTCAAATCGTCGTTCCTTTAGTTGATGGTGGTGGTGGCGGTGGCAGTGGAAGAGGATATTAAATCTCTGTTCCATCAATTGATAATGGTGGTGTTGGTGGTGGTGATGGAGGAAAAAAGTAGTGAAGATGTTGGTGGTTATCGTTCTCTTCTTTTATCCTGGCTGATTGAAGTAGATTTTGTCTTCCGATTTCGACTAGCAACAATAGGAATTGAAGGTGCTTCTGGATTCAAGGTCATGGTGGTGATGATGGAGATGAAAAGAAGTTAGAACGATGAATTTGATGATGCAGATTGTGGTGGTTTTTGTTGGAATGATGAAATTGGTAGTGGAGAGATTAGAATAATGGTTGTAATAAGGTTGGGTTAATGAAATTGGTGATGTAGACAGTGGTGGGTGGTGGTGGAGATTGAGTGTAATTGTTGATGGTGGTGATAGTGAGATTGGAATGATAAATTTGTGATGGAGATAATGTTATTGGTATTCTTAGAAGATTTGGGAATTGCAGTAACATATATTCAGGGTCAGGTAATTTTTAAAGTTTAAGTAAGGATTCTACATTTTCATTTAGAACTTTTCGGAGACTATCTTAAGCAAGTAAGGAAATTTTGTTGGATGTCTATATATTACTATATAGATTTGGGCCATTTTGGTGATTCAGTGTGTATCTTGTTATATATTGGACCAAATTGGCTTATGTTCTTCTTTAATTATTTATTGCATACTAATATCTGTTATTATCTAGGATCATAAATTCCAGCCATATCATGTACACAACAATGAAATGTAACGTTGATTGTAGTGATAATATCCTAGTGAACGTCGAATTTATTATTGGTTGGTTATATACAGGGTGAATTAGTCCCAGATCCGAAGAATTTTCCATCTGGGATCAAAGCTCTTGCGGACTAAATACATGGGAAAGGCCTTAAGTTGGGTATCTATTCTGATGTTGGGTAAATTAAGTTTCTATAATACCAATTTAAGATTTATAATTTGCTTTCAAGCATGTGAACTTTAGTTCGTCATAGTTGTTTTGCTAATGTTCAAAATGTGCTACTGTATGTATCTTTATAATTTCAAGCAACTGGTGTTCTGACAACTTGGTTATTTTTTATGTAGGCTTAAGAAAGTTGCAAAAGAAAATCTTGATGCTGTTATGGCTATTGTTACAAGGTAAGCTCCAAAATACCAGGAAACTCTTGTAACACAAGGTTATTATGTTTAAACTACTGCACTCAACCAACCTAGCCAGAATTCTTGTTTAGCGTACATTTTTTATGGGATCAACTATTGTTATTGATCCCATTTATGGATCAACTCCTGTTGTTGACGCCATTTTTTATAGGATCAACTACGGTTGTTGATCCCATTTTTTGTGGATCAATTATTGTTGTTGATCCCATTAAAAACTGTAGGGTTTTCATGAATAATGTTTGAATGGGGATGATTATAGTTGTATATTTTTTTACATTTAGAATTGGTCTTGTACAACTCTTTAATTGTTATATAGTAGTGTCATCGTTCCCTTTCTTGTGAAATCAATTTTCTGAACTTAATAGTTAGTAAACTAAGCTGAATTCCAATAGGCTTTGACACAACACATGTTTCAATATTTCTACCATTTTCTGAACTTAATTTTTCTACATTCTTCAAGTCAAAGGATTGAATGTATAGTTTCTTTTATTTTCCATCGATTGATTTTCCATAAAGTTGTTGGTGAATTTGATGGTATCATTATTTTAAGTAGACATAAAGTTCTAGCTCCTTTCCCACTCCCAGCTGGTGGTGGAATATTAGTGGTGGTGGCGGTTGGTAGGTGGTGGTCGTGGAATGTTGGTGGTGGTGACGGATGTGTGGTGGGGCTAGTGGTGGTGGAATTGTGGTGGCGGTCGGGTGAAGCGGTAGAGGAAGAAATTTGTTCCATTTTGAAACAAAGAAAAATATTATATGGATAAGGGTATTAAGGTAATCTAATTTTAAATGAATAAGGTTATTAAAAAATAGAGATATATTTATTGTTGTATAATGATATATTTGTTGGGTGTTAAAACTAGGGATATCTAATTAATATACCCCTTTGGAAAAGTAGGAAGTAGTATTTACATTTTGGGCTTTGTTAGGGCAAGTCCAATGGGACCTTTTATTTTTATCTCCTACAAACAATAACTTTTTACTTACAAACTTATATTAAACAAAGTGATTTAAACACAGTGTATACATAATATTACAAGTTTGGATTTAATTTCTAATTAAGATAAATAACCAGATTCTGACAGTTTAATCGTAAGCTGCAGTTGCTCAATCCCAGTTCTTTGATCCATTTGAGAGCTTCAGAACACGCTTTTGCTTCGGCATCAACTTGAACCTACTCTAATACATCTTCTGCGACCTGTTATATCCATAATATAAACCGCAAATCCAATGGTATAATCAGCTTCAAGAAAAGACGCATCAAAACGTATAATCCAGTCCGGATGTTAGTATTTTCATCAGCAGTGTCTTGTCGAATTGTGATGTGCTTAGTAGGGTTATCTTTATAATGGTAAAGATGATCCATGCGAATGATATTAATAAGATCCCTACAAACATAGCTTTATTTCTGTATTTTCATATGTGCCATATGATGCAAGCTATTTTAGGCCAAAACTCCTTAATTCCATTATCATTCATCCAGAAATTAAACCATTTCTGAAATTGCATTCAACAAACAAGTGAATTTCATCCTCATGGATGTCATAGTTGCAAAGTTTACAAAAAGGATTAGCAGTCTTATTGTACAAACTCATTCTTTTACCTAAAGGAAAAACTCTGGATACAACTTTCCAACCAAACATCTGTATCTTAGGTATATGACCGAGATTCCATTTTTTTTCTTCCAGTAACTAGCATTATTCTGATTATACTTGTATCCAGAAATGTATTTATAAGCAGAACTAGTAGTAACTTCTCCCGTAGGATTGGACTTCCACCTGATTCTATCTTTCTTAGTAATATTTGGAGTTATTGACATTATTTTATAAATAACAGTTTGATCAATGTATTTGTCTATTATGTATAATTTCCAATTATCAAAGTTATCAATCAGATGAGAAACCAATTTAGGAGTGTTATCATCGATAATTTTTGGGATTAGGAGAGAATCTTTCTTAGACAACCAGAAGACAGACCAAATCCCTGTATTTTCACCATGGTTAACTTGCCAAGTGTGAGTGGTGTTTGGTTCTTGGGTGCTGGTTGGCTCCCCGCTCCGTGCGGCGACAACAAGCCCGACCACCTCTTCAACATCTTCCCAGATCCGTATTCGGGAAAGACTCGTTTGGCTCCTGTGCCTATCTATTGAGAAGGTATCGATTATTGTCCCTCGAAATGGTGAACACGTGAAACCATCCTAGCATATTGTGAAGGGGGGGACTCCCTCCCGTAGCTATGCAGGAAGCAGGATTGTGAAAGTGAGGACTCCTCCATGTAGCCTTGCATCCCTGGGCAGGGATATAGTGGGTATGCTATTTTAACGGTCGCGAATGCGTAAGCCCTACTAGAGTAGTATGTCCACTCCCTGTTCCACCCGCGGCACGGAATGTGCCAAGGATTTACTACTGTCTCTGTACAGATTGCTCAGGCATGTGAGCCGGCGTAGAAACTTAGCCATATTTTGGAGATAAGATCTTCACGAGATATTATCTCTGCTCTACCCTGACTTGCTCGGGACTAAATAGCTTGGTTTTGGTTTAACTTGCCACGTGTGGTTTTTACTGATAATTTACAGACCTTTCTTAATACTACTCCAAATCTAGGACAAATTATTTTTTGTAATTTTTATAAGGGGGTTAGTATTATGACAAATATTTAGGTTTTAGAATTTTAACCCATAATAAGTCCTCATTGTTAATCATTCTCCACTATAACTTGGTAAGAAGGGCATGGTTCTGATTATGAGGGTTTTAGACTCCCAACCCCGCACGATCTTTTTGAAAACAAATATTGTTCCAAGCCTTAGTGTAGATTCCTTTTTTTGGATTGTTTTTTTTCCACCAAAATTCTCTTTGAGTTTTATCAATTTTATCAAGAACTTTCTTCGGGAAGCCATGGACATTTTTGATAAGTAAGATAAGACATGACCATTCTTGATGAGCACAGTTCTTCCTGTTTGGTTAAGCAATTTAGGTTTCCAACTCTGAACAGAGTTGTAATATTTTCCCACGAGAGGTTCAAAATTATTAATTTTGTTTCTATAAAAAAGCAGAGGAGTACCTAAGTACTTATCGTTTTTTGATATTTTCTTGATCTTTAAAATTTTAGCTATGATTTTAATGTGTTTGTTAGGTAGTTTCTGAGAAAAATAAACCCACGATTTTCGAAGATTGACCACATGGCCAGATATATCTCCAAACTTCTTAAGTATATTAGTTAGGTTTTTAACATCAAACATACTTTCTTTTGAAAAAAGAAAGCAGTCTTCCGCGAAGAAAAGATGAGATACAGTTGGAGCATTCTTTGCTACTCTAATTCCATCTATATCTCCTTCGGTTTCAGCTCTAATGAGTAATCTAAACAGAATTTCCATCTTTAAAATGAAGAGATAGGGGGAGAGGGGATCACCTTGGCGAATTCCCCTCTCCACAGTGAATTGCTCACTGGGAGAGCCATTAAGCAATACCGAAAAGGAAGTGGTTGTTATGCATTGCATTACTAATTGGCTCCAGTCTTCACAAAAACCAAAAGCTAAGAGGACATTTTCGATGAAATCCCATTCAACTATATTAAAGGTTTTTGAAAGATCTATCTTAACATCCATATGACCCTTTTTACTTAGTCGTTTTCATTGTGTGAATTCATGTGCAACAATGATATATATTATATGTTATTTGTCTGTCTGATATGAAGGCAGATTGATTAGGCGATATACAAAGACTAATATTATCATTAAAGTCTGTAATTGGATTTGTTAGAGCATTGCTCGGTCGAACTCACAAGTGTTGCTATCTCAAGCTTGTTGTCAAATTTAGTTGTCAAAACTATATCTTGATTTCTAGTATACAATTAGTTAAGTCTCGGACTACACTAGGATAGAAATGTAGTTGAGAAACAGATGATTACGACAGTCATCATTGCGTTCTACCGTTTGAAGGCGAAGATCAACCGAAGCTTTTGGAGAACTTCATCAACAAAAGGTAACTGAAGACTGAACCACCTATATCTCAAGTTATATTCACTTTCTATCATTTGAGACGATGTCGCATAACTAATTAGACTAGTATACATAGACAATAATTTTGAGTCAAGTTTATCTTGATAATTTCTCGAAATATAATAGCTAAGCTTAATGAACATTTGTTCATACTTGATGAATTTCGGTTAAGAACAATATATTGTTCGGAATCAAAATCGTGATTCAAGTTTATCATTTGGAAATAACCTGGAACAGTGATATGTGTCATTGATGTTATTCAGGAATGTTTCGAATCGATTTAGAGAAATATAGAACTACTATTGATTCAGATACAACACAATGGTATCAGTTTACTAGGAAAACTGTTATAAGTCTGAACCCGTGTTACATGTATTCGTAAAAGTAGGGGAGTAGCTTTGTACATATCGACTTATAAATTAGTGGTACACATATTTTTATGTATATCATATGAAATATGTGTGACTCGTGAACCAGATCGGTATGCATACTCGTATAACTGTGGTTACGGAACCGGGGGTGAGTATTCAAACCGGTACGCAAGCTAAAACAGTTATGTGTTCCTGAAATCGGTAGCGTTTCCAAACCGGTACGTAAACCGATTCAGTTCTGTGAACTCTGGAACCAGCGACAGTCTTTGAGTTTCCTCAAACCTTAAAAGTTCTTTGAACTCCGGAACTTAGTTTTGGTAGAAAGTTTGCAAACTGTTACGCAAACCTAAAAAGTTATGTGAACTCCGGAACTCGGTTTTGGTTTAAAGTTTCCAAACCGGTATGTGAACTGTGACTGAACCGACTCACGAACTACTATGTATTTGTACTCGTACATCTACTAATCATGTCGATTATATTTTCAAGTGTGTTTAAACTATTTCTTCGAGATAATTAACATTTGATTAATTCTCTATAAACACTAGACTTAATTGATCACATGATTGTGACTCAGAGTTAATGTCTTATGTGTTCATGAAAATGAAGATTAAGCTTTTAAGTTCAAACCGGCTAGTTTTGTCTAACCATGTTAAACACAGTCTTTGTACATGGTTCGGTTACGGTCTCACCTAACCATAGTGTATATCTTGTTTATGAAAATCAGATTCAAAGTTTCATCTAATGGTGGATATTGTTTGCTTGGTTTCAAAGCTATCTTAGCTTAAACCTAAAACAACCTATGCTTTGAATGTTTATAAAAGGGGAACTCCGAGCAACTGGGATCTTTGAATCCTGACACTACTTTTTGGTGTATCCTAGTTGTATCCAGAGTCATCCTCTCCATAAACCTTTTTAGGGCTAAGCGACTATAAAGACTTCATTGGGATTCGTGAAGTCAGGTCCAGTTATCTTTCCTTGATAACTCGAGTATCCTGATCTTGATTTTTTGTAGAGCTTGATCCAATGATCAAGATAGATAGTGATCATTAAAGTTCTCTTAGTCTCAGACTTTGTTGATTCCACAAGTTTTATACTTGTGAGGTGAATAATAATCTAGGCTGCACTTCGGGTTGCATAAGTCCGGATTTTGAGGATAACTAAACTTTTGTCAAATTACTATCGATTTCCATCACCTTGATCATACGTTTTGATCGTAATCAGGAAATCAATTATATAGGCTTAATCTGTGGGAGGCAGATTTGGTTTAAAGTCTTCAATTGAGTTGAAGCAACTCTTAGTTGCGCGGAGTCCTGCTGGGATTCAAGAGGCATAAGGAGCGTGACTGTACCTTAATCGGTGGGATACCTTTTAGGGCTCAACTATATTCCATTCCAAAGTTTATTGTTAGTAGGCTAGTGTCTGTAGCAGCTTAACACAGTTTGGTGTTCAATCTAGACTAGGTCCCGGGGTTTTCCTGCATTTGCGGTTTCCTCGTTAAAAAAACTTCTGGTGTCTGTGTTATTTCTTTTTCCACATTATATTGTTTATCTTTATAATTGAAATATCACAGGTTGTGTGTTGATCAATCATAGTAGAGACATCCGACCTAGTTTGTTGGATATGACTTGATTGATTCTTGGACATTGGTCTTTGGTACCGTCCAAGTTATCTCTTTGTGATTAGGTTCATGGATTCAATTCTGTAAACGTTCTAATCGCAAAAGATAGAGATATAACTTTAAGATACTATTCTGATTGAGTTTGTCTCTCGGAGTTGTATTAAGTTTGACCATACAGATTGCCTAAGAAAAAAGTGGTGGTGTATTTTGGTAACCCCGCGTTTTCAATTGGTATCAGAACAGGAAAATACGCTAAGAACTAATAAGTATGTGTTTGAAGCAGGCTGATTATATGGACATGAGTAAAATCTCTGATAAACGCCGCACCAGTTTAAAAGAAACTGTTTTTATGGATTCTGTAGATGAGTCTGATTTTTCAAACTCTCTTAGAGACGAACAATGTGACTCCATAAAACAGTTAGATATTGATAAGTGTAGTTCTTATATTCTCACCGATGAGTCTGACTGAGAAGTAGAACGTGAATCATCTAGAGGTAGTTCTGAGATTTTCAAACATATTGAATTTCAGGCTTCTGAGGTCATTCACCTGAAACAAAAAGTTAATACTCTCATCGGTATTATTTCTTACCATGATTCCAAAACAAGGATGGTTCTTGAAGATCATGACAATGTGAAACCGAAAATTCCTTCACCTGAAATTGAACTTAAAGATAAAGCCTTGGAGATCAAACGGTTTTCGAGTAAGAACACTACTCCACGTTGCGATAGTGAATCTAAAGAAACTACCATGAATACAGTTTCTATGAAAAGCGATGAGTCGGCAAAGGCAAAAACACCTATTATTTATGACATGCCAACAACATCACACTCGAAAACTAATAAACAAAGTACTGTTACTTTGTTTAGAGATGATTAGTTGAAATTTTCTGATCGAGAAAAAACTGTGTCTCCGAGGAAGAAAAGTTCTTTACAAGATGAGTATAAAACTACATATTCTAATTTTGTTGAAACTCAGAAAGTGTGCTTTTACTGCAACATTAAAGGACATGTTCAAAGAAAGTGTAAACTGAGGTTGGAAAATTATCAGTTTGACCGTCTTCAAGACACCTTGGATTTAAATCTGAAAGATGTAACTGATATTCGGATGTGTAAACCCCTTGAGGCTAAATCACATTCTAGCAAATCTTCTTCTAGAAATATCAGTACTTCATGGTCCACGAATATTCAAACAAGTCAAAAGGGTAGTATGCAAAATCGATTTAAAAAGAACTTGGTGACACCATCTCAAATATGGATTCGAAAGAATTCCTATCTTTCTCCTAAAAGGATGGAAGCTTTTTAAACAACTCAACAAGCTGCTCTGAATTTGATCATCACAGGATATAAGGATCTTATCGATAAACTGTTAAGTTCAAGTCAAGGGACTTGAAGTAAGTGTTATCGTCATATCCCTTATTTTGATGATAGTAATTTCTATGATCGTTTTTCACATTTCAAAAGGAAGAGAAAAACAAAACTACACCAGAATTCCTATGGTGAGTGTTCAACTCACCCTTATGCAAACTAGGCACAAGTATTGGAACCTTATCCATCAAAAATCTTGCTGGATAAGGATCATTGCGTGACAGGTGTACTATTTGCCTCAAATAGTACTTGTTTATGATGAGCAACAATCTTTTCATATTGAAATCCTTTCATGATAAGTTCAATCAGATGTGAATGTTATGAATTGTTGAGCTAGTGATTGGTATAACCGATTAAACCCATATATATGATTTGGTATTTGATCAATCACATAGAAGTCTTGGAAAACTGGAGAACCAATTCTAAACTTGTTTAGAAGTGTGGTATAACTGATTCCAAGAATGCAAATCCATGTAAATATGAAATAAGGATTTGCAGTGAAAAGATGTCAACATACTTTGAACACGAGCAGTAACTCTTATCATTTATTGTTCAAAAATATTCCTTAATACTAAAGGTGATCCCGTGCCGAAATAAATTAAGAATCTTTTAATTAAGGTTTTTGGTTTTATATGCTTTAATTACCAACAATTAATGCAGAACTCTAGAGAATAAAAATTAGTAATGTGCATTTACTAATTGGAGATTTTCTATTGAGAGATTTCGGAAATATTGAACAAGCATTTATTGGAATTAGGAAAACCGAATTTTTCCATTCATTGCATATCTTGAGAATATTTTCGGTTTTGGAAATTCCTTGGTGTCCAAACATCCTTGGTCTATAAATACATAAGTTTGCCTTTCTAGCAAAGTATCCTAAGACCAGGCAAACTTCATTTTTGTTGTTTCTGGTGGAGCCGTCTATTCGGAGAAGAAAGTATCCTAATTAGGTGAAATCTCTTACCACCGCTCGTTTAAAGACTTCTGTGGGATGAAGAAGCTCTACGAGTACCGTTGGTGGGAAACTAGATAATTGCAGTGTTATTAGTTTTCGATTGATTTGATTGACTAACGGTTGTTGAAACTTTGATTGCACCTAGTTTGTTTATGATTGAAAAACTTCTCTTCTGATATAATATTCACTCAAACTAGATCGAAGTATTGACGGGATCTTTAGAACTGTTGTTAGATCTAAAGACATCTTGTGATATTCCATTGTTAACAGACTCCGTTTTATACGTGATTGATCACAAGAGATTCAACTGGTGTTGTGCAGGTTATTGAAGATTAAAGAAGATTTGAAGACCAAGAAGATTTCTTATTGGTTTTCGTATCTTGTGAATTGTGTGCACAAATCTTGATCGGATGGGATCCAACTAGAATCGTATTTATTCGATTGATTAGTTGCGTGAGATCGGCATTCACTATATTTCTCTTTGAGATTTATTTTGATTGAGTGCAAATCTATACTTGATTATTTCGATAGTTAAAGTTAGATTGATCTATCCAGACATAGGAGTTTATTAGATTAAATGGAAGAGCCTTTGTCAACGACTCATCTATATCTTTAGCAAGATTGATTAGAGTGGAAACCAAACAGATTCTTCCTTTGCTATTTGGAATACGATCCAAAGGACCTTCTATTCACGTGCATGGCTCTAGAAGTTGAATGCGCAGGGATACTAAGGGAACTAAGTAGCTAGGGGTAGTCTGCTTGGTATCAACTATACGAAGTTGGTATTATATTTTGTATAGCGGCTTAATTCCGAGAGTATTCAAAACTGGACTAGGTCCCGGGGTTTTTCTGCATTTGCGGTTTCCCCGTTAACAAAATCTTGCTGTGTCTTTTACTTTGATTTTCGCATTATAATTGTGTTTATAATAAAATAAAATACACATATACGTTAACTCCGCATTACTTGATAGTGATCCTATAGAGTTTGGTTATTACCGAACCTATTATCAAGTAACACACTTTGTTATAGTATTGACTCGATTTTGTATCCATAGTCAATCACACAAGTTATATTATTGTTTTATAGTCTCGATCTCGTATCCATAGACAATCACACGAAGTGTGAACAGAATTGTCGTATTATCTCGACTCTGTCCATAGACGATCACATTCGGTAGAGGACTTATAGGTTGAAACAAAAAGATTGTGGTGTATTTGGGTACCCTCGTTTTTCAATTGGTATCAGAGCAGACAAACATGAAAAGATCTAACAATTTATGTTTGGTGCGATCCAACCTATAAGAATTGAATCTAATGGGTGATTCAGTTAACGTTATGCAAGATTGCAAATACTCAAAAGTTGAAGATGTTACTACTTCATTAACTCATGATCCAGGAGTAACAAAAATTAAGATTACATCTGAGTCTATCTCTGATGGAAAAGAAGATGCTGATAAAGAGTTGGTGAAACTCCCAAAGCCTATAAGATCTATGTCTACAAGGATGCTAATATTATAGACAAAATATAATATTATTAAGCAAGAGATCAGAGAAAAGGAGATTCAACTAAATATTCTAGCCAAAGAAAATATGGATCTCACTGTCAAAGTAGAAGCTCTTGGTAGATCTATTACTCAAGATCAAGAGGTTCATCCTATGACTCTGACTAATGATTTTGTTATAATTTCTTTTGATGAGGAAACCAAAAGTCCTTAATCGACTTTTACAGATTGTGATAACAAAACTTGTTTGATCACGTCTGAAACAGATCATGATGATGGTAGTCTTCCTAACTACATCAAGTCAGAAGAGAATAAAAACCATCTTCTACAACTACTGATGATCAAATGAAATCTTATCTAGAGGAAACTTTGAACCGGTTCCGTGAGAAAGATCTTAAGGAATACAGCTTTTATACACTTGACAGGAAACTTATACTTCTTCAAAATACTGTTGTAAAAGTGTTGAAAGAAGTTTTGTGAGACCCGTTTTTTTTTTTTGGGATAGTAGTTTTAAAACCTAAAATAGGTAAAATCCAACCCGCGTAGTGTTGGGTGCGTATTTCTGAATTTGGGAGTCCATAACTAAAATTAAAATGATAAATAGAAAGGTTAGCTCTTATCTCTGTGGTGGTTGGGAATAAGGATTTTGGTTTTAATTTTCCCCTTATTGATTTACGGGATGTCCTTTAGTAGTTGCATACAACTTTCCTAGATGTCGCGTGCCTCTTCTTTGGTTTTATTCATAGGGTTATTATATATTTAATGTATTTTCTAAGAAAAACCTTAAAGTCTATTAACCTAGCCGTCTACCTAAAAACTCTACCATCTTTCAGTTCAGACGAAAAATATCTCTCTTTTCTTCTCTCTTCTCTCCTCTATCCGAGCAATGACTATTTTTCTTCATCTTTTTTCAAAAATTTCTTCCTGCTACTGCAATGACAAGGGAGTAATCTTCTAACTTGTGTCGAATCCACAGCTAAAAGGGGTACAAGAATGGGAATGTTACTGGGAGGCAAACAGGATCAAGAGAACAAATTTTCATTTTTAAAACTATAAAAATTCTTTCTTCTATTTTCATAAAATCTTTTTGGATTATGGAAAATTCTTTCTAAGTCTTCTTTCCAAAATCTCTACTTATTATGTTTCTATTTCTTTACAACTTCAAGGATTTTCGGCTGATATATTTTGAAAACCATTTCCATATTTCTCTGTATTCATCCATGAACTAGTACTTACATCCTTTCTCTGAACTAGAAATAAATTTCAGAAATTTATAGATTAACTAGAAATATAATAGTAAATCAAATAACCCAAAACTCTTAACTATAAATCAAGATTCTTGAACTAAAATTCAAATCCCAAACTTTTTAAATTCTTAATAGTATAGAATAAATATATTTCTCTTCATCGTCTCATGAAACTTGTATAAGTTTCATTGTAGAATTAGAATTGATTTCTGACTAGATGTTGTCGGTACTAGATCGGCTTAATCTTCTAAATCCACCTGCTCTATAGCTTCTTTCCTCTCCCTCTCTTCGTAATGGGCTTTCCCCCTCTTTTGATGGTATCCGATTTCCCTCATCAAAATTTATTGGTAATCAAACCCGGGATACATCTCCTTATAGAATATAGTAACATCTAGAGACTGACCCTTTTCTAGCTTCGCCTGCATTCCTCTGCTTTACATTAGGATGCAACTTCTGTTTCTCTTCTCTTCTCATGTTGCAATAAGCCAAATTTTGTTCCTAATAACGATGAAGGAATGCTTCGTTTCCGCACCTAGAACAAATATAGTAGTGAATTCGATGTAAATGGTTATCTCTGCATCGCCTCACTCTAGTGGCAGAAATTGGGGCATCTTTAGGAATTATATTGTGATCGCAAGCCATTACCTTTGTATCTGTTTCTTAAATCCTTGCTGTTCCTTTTGACTATTCCCTAAACCTTCTTAAGTCTCTTACTTATAGCTTAAATTCCTTCTTTTATTAGCTAATTAAAATCCCTCATTAATTTCTTTTCTTCCATCTTCCTCCTCCTTCTCTTTATCTTCCCTCCTTAACTGCTCTTTTTCTCTGTATTCTTTGAACCTCGTGACTTGCAGTCCTATTATCTCCCTATTGATGTCCCAACAAGTAATCAGACTTCATACATCTCCCTTAATTGGTAGCTAGATACCTCTTAACTTACCATAAGTTAGTCAGAGCTAGGCTAGGATCTTGGTTTTAATTTGGAAATTGAATTTCAACTCCTAAATTAAGACCTTTGTGTTTTTGATTAAATTTGAAAAATTAATCATATTAGGCCTCTATCTAATTTATAAGATTTTATTTAAATCTTCTAGCTGTCGCCGGTGAAAACTTGACAATATCGAACTAGACTTTAGAGGCTCTAACCCTTAAATCGGTGCTTTACTTTCTAATTCCTTAGAACTTTGATCTAAATTTCTCCCTTATGAAATTAGTCTATTTTCTAGGAATTCTACCTTATGGTTGGTTTGGCTATTCTCATTGTTTTGTTTAAAACATTCTGTGTGTAATATATATAACTTTTAAAGGAAACTGCTTTTGCTTTTGAGATAAAAGGCAATTAAGAGAATCTTAGAATAGATTTCACTTCAAATGTAGCAATTATCATTCACATCAACAAACTTTAGACAACAGTGCAGTAGCAGAAACTAAAACATCACATTAAAACATAAGAGAATAGAAACTATGGCTATAGTAACACCCATAACACACATTAGTTAAATAAGCTTCAGCATCTTAGAAAAGTATCTCCCCTCGAGCTTCTGCTTCCTCGGTCTCTTCGAAGTTCCCCTTACCCTTCTTCCAGTTATACCTAGTCTTCATTCTTAACACATAATCATAATCAAATCCAGGTGGCATCTCGCAATAGAAAAGAGTATTATCAATAGGAAAAACGAGTGCTAGATCTTTCTCAATCGTTGTCCTAGCTTCCTTATCGAGATTCTCCTTCTCTTCTGGCTTCATGTTGCAGAATGCAAGTTGCTTGGCTTGCTCAGAATGCAAGAACTGGTCAGTGCCACATAAATAGCAAAAGTAATACTGCACCCGATGGAGATGATCATCCCTACATCGCATTGACCTAGTGATAGAAACTACAGCATTTTCAGGCACCTTGGTGTGATCACAAGCCATCTTCTTAGATAGTAACTTCTCTCCTTAGATAATAACTACTCTTCAGTGTAACCTTTAGAACCGAACTACTTCCCCTAAAGCTTTAACCAGCTTTATACCCATTTTTGTGAAGCAAACCCATGTATTTTTTTCTATATTTATTATAAGAAGCCTCTAGAACTAGTATATAATCCTATTACTTTTTGCTTAGATACCTCTGTACCACAAATTTCTTCGTTTTCTGCTAGATTAAACTCTATCACACGCTAAATATCTTTGTGTTTTTTTTTTCATGTCTCTCTGATTTGAAATGTATTATCTTAATTATAGATTACAAGTATTTTAATAGTGATTTATTTTTAACTTCTTTATCTACCCTTCAATAATACCTAAACCTTCAGCTGACGTGATAGAATGCTATCATGTTTTTTTGGTCTTTTGACCTATAGGCTAGGAAAATTTTAATTATATCCTACTGAATTGATATATGCAGGATTTTGCCTCAAATTTCTAAAACCGAGAAAAACTACTCTGATTAATCTTTTCACCCTGCTTGGTCTATCACTAGTGCCTTTTTCGGGGGACTAATGCCTACTCAAATAAAGTATGAAGCTACAAGAGGATAAGAGGAACCTTAATCCTTTTAAATTTTGTTTTAGTATAACACTTTTAAATTAAGATATACAACAATTACTTTAACCCTAAATTTCTGTCCTTTTTGGGCTTTTTTTCTCCTCACCCTTTGTGTAATTCGTATGGGATTCTACTTCACGATGAGAACCATTACCTCATTAAATAATCTAACTCTTTTCTTAAATTCTGTTATTAGGCTTTACTTAAACTCTCTTATAGTCTTTCTTCTCATCATTCCTTGTAATCCTAGTTATCCAAAACTTTAAGCCTGTTGATTTCTAGTCGTGACCTTTATAGTGTTTCACAAAATCTTAGTATGGTATTTTTCAGCTAACCTCGTACCGTTGGACAATACTGTTAGGATATCCTTAACTGTAAAATAGAGCACAGTCATAGGTTTCTTTCTACTGATCTTTGATAGGAGACCGTACTACCTAGTTTTCCTTTGAATTTGAATCTTTCGAATGAAATATAAGATAATCTTATTTTTCGATATAGCCATCGATCACGGGTTCTCTAACTTTCTCTTCCTTTCTTTCCTATTATAATTGATCACTCCTTTCTTCTTTATAAACCCCTCTACCCATTTAGTCACCAGACATTCTTCTTTTAGTCTTCTGCATTATGGGGGATCATTTGAATCTCTACAAACATCTCAGTGGACTCTCTCTAGCTCAAATATTTGCAAATCATAGTAATATTGGCTTATTACCAACTCCACAAACCTTCATTAGAGATTATGGCATAAAACCTTTTAGTATACTAGCTAAAGTTTTCTCAACCTCAGTTTTGAAACATTCGGAAGTTAGAGGATCTCTTAATAACTTCTGGCGAGCAAATTTAGCCTTTCAAATTAGGTAAGTAGATTCTAACCTCTTTATCATCACCTTCAGGAATAAAGACGACTTCACGTGGATCTCAACAAATGTACCATGGTATCCATTTGTAAATGTACTTATGACAACAACAACTTACCAAGGGATGAGTATTTCAACAGAATAAGGTCAAGGAAATCCCATTATGGGCTACTATTTCAAATTCTAAGTATGAACATAGGAAGAGTCATGAAATAATAGGGTTAATCGCAAGTAAGATCGGTCAGGTCTCAAGAGTTTTCAAAGGAAGTGAAACACCTGATTGCCAACCAAGAGTTCTTTTCTGGGTTAATATAGAGAAGCCTCTAGTGGATCACTTGTTAGTCAAAGTAGGAAAATTTCCAGTCACTTCTATTTATTTCAACTATCTGAATCTTCCTTCTAAGTTTTGTACTCATTGTTTGCGTCTTCGACACAAAGTAGGTGATTATGCTATTCTAAACGGAAGACCCCTAGAAGATATTTATGATATCCCTGTAGATTCACCATGCCCAAGCGATGATATGAACTGGTTGAACGACGAGCTCGTACAAATATGGAACCAAAAAAATAACCATGATTTCCAAGGACAATCCGTTCCAGTGGAGTCATATCTATCTCAACCTAGAGTACGTGAAACTTTTACAGACATCTTTAGAAATTATATGGAAGAAGAGCCATCTTTTCAAGATCATCATCAATCTTATGACGTTCTAGAACCCTTTGTAATTGAAGAAGATATGCCTCAGGCATCATCCACTATTTTAGGAAAAAGAATTTTTCCTTTCAACTTGCCGGAAAATTTCATCCCTTTGCCGGACTCAGAGGATGAATCGTTCCGTTTTACGAAGTCGAAAACTTTCCGAGTTCTTGCTGAGTCTAGATCTTCTGAATCGATGCTTCAGAATGAGTCCGGTCTTCTACAGGATATCTCTAACCGGTTCATTTTCCTAGCACTGGTTCTCCCCTTCCATTTGGGAGAAGACTTTCTTTTAATTCATTTGAAAATGCTAGGGATTCATTTGAATCCCCAATTCCACCCATTTCCATTTCGCCAAAAACTACTGTTTCTCCTTCCACCCCTGATAATGAGACCAAAATTTTCATTGCATCCACTTTTAAAACTCCTCTAACTCAGCAAAAATCAGCTTTTAAAATCTCAGTCTCTGATTTTTATTCTTCATCTTCTTCGGAAAATTGCTGTTCTAATTTATCGGTGGAAGAAAATATTTTGCAAATTGACCAATACGGATCAAACATTATTGAACACAAAGTTCAATCAACTTCCTACCTGCCAGTTCCATTCCCAGGATTAACCCTTTTGAAGCAGCAGGAGGAGACACAGGTCCTTCTTATAACCTACCTAATTCATTAATTTTGACTGTTTATTTCCTTATATCTGCTAATATCATTGTCTAAACTAATCCTGCTTAAGTTAGTTTTGAAAAAGCGGGGGTACAACAACAACACCCAATATTTCGCTTAGCAATCTGTATGGACTAACTCTAGTATACTTTCAAGAGAATCAACTAGACAGTCAGACTCAATCTTAATAAAAAGTATATCAAAGAGTTATATCTCAATTTATCGATTCAATCCGCAATCAAACAAATAGGAATTTGCGAGCCTGATTGAATACAAGAGAAATAACTTGAACGGTACCAAAGACCAATGTTCAAAGATCATTCAATTTTAATCAACAACCAAAGGTTGGATTTACCAATTGATCGATTCAACGCACAACCTGTGATATTTCAATTATATAACAAAATATAATGTGGAAAAGAAATAACACAGACACAAGAAGTTTTGTTAACGAGGAAACCGCAAATGCAGAAAAACCCTGGGACCTAGTCCAGATTTTAACACTCAACTGTATTAAGCCGCTACAGACACTAGCCTACTACAAAGCAAACTTCGGTCTAGACTGTAGTTGAACCCTAATCAATATCAAACTGATTCAAGGTACAGTTGCGCTCCTTATGTCTCTGATCCCAGCAGGATACTACGCACTTGATTCCCTTAGCGGATCTCACCCACAACTAAGAGTTTCTACGACCCAAAGTCGAAGACTTGTTAAACAAATCTGTCTCACACAGAAAAGTCTATTGGAATAGATATATCTGTCTCCTACAGAAATACCTACGAGTTTTGTTCCGTCTTTTGATAAATCAAGGTAAACAGGAACCAATTGATAACCCGGACTTATATTCCCGAAAAACAACCTAGTATTATCAATCACCTCATAATAATCTTAATCGATTAACGAAACAAGATATTGTGAAATCACAAACGACGAGACGAAGGTGTTTGTGACTAATTTTTAATCTTGCCTATCGGAGATATAAATCTCAAGCCAATCTTACGATTGTACTCAATCACGATAGAAAACAGCAAGATCAGATCACGCAACTATAGGGAAAATAGTTAGGTATGGCTTCTCAATCCCAATGAAGTATTTAAGTCGTTAACCTACAGGGTTTCGTGAAACCTAAGGTTAAAGTAGAATCGACTCTAGCTTATACAACTAGTATCACACAGGAGGTATGATTATTAGGTTTCCCAGTTGCTAGAGTTCTCCTTTATATATATTTCAAATCAGGGTTTGCAATCTAAGTTACCTTGGTAACAAAGTATTAAATATTCACCGTTAGATGATAACCTGATTAGATTCAAGCTAATATCTTTCAACCGTTAGATCGGACTTAGCTTGGTATACACAAATGAAATGTACCTTTATTTAGGTTTGAGTAACCATACCTAAACGTGTACACTTAGTCGGTTCAACAATAGTTAACCAATGGTTAGCCATATGAGCACTTTCATATCAACCTTATTCATCTTTACCATTAGTAGTTCAAATGACTCAAATGAACTAGTTAGAGAGTTGTTCGATTGCTTAGATCTCATAGAAGTATACAAGACACAATAAAAAAAAAATCGATTTTGATTCACTCGAATCAATTCATGAACATTATAGCCACGATTTGCAAAGATTGCATTCCTTATTATATAAATGTTTTAGTTCATGAACAAACCAATTTTAGAAATTAACCTCCTTAAGTATGCAAACGGGTAGGCATACTTAAGTACCCGGATTGAGTTTGGTTTTTACTTCCAAACTCCAGCAGAAATTCACGGACGTGAAACTTCCGCCAGTATGCGTACGGGTACGCATACTTACCCGGATTTCCAACAACCGCCAGTATGCGTACGAGTACGCATACTTTAGGTTCCCGGTTTTTGGACTTCATGACCAAAAGAAAAGTACATATCAACTTTTTTAGATGCAATCATATAGCCGAAACTAAATGCATTCATCAAGTAGTTTATAAAGATACAAGATAACCTCTATAATATTCCACAGCCGCAC
>JAJJMB010006234.1:1499711-1524148 GCA_023531105.1 Papaver atlanticum
AATAGCTACCAAAGGCGTATAAAAAGATTTTCTTAACAAAGAAGAACGTACAAAGTCATTAACGACCATGCACCATAGTTCACATAAGATGATTGTGAACATTCAAGAATCCCATAGCAATGCGTACTACTACCCATTCTTGAACTTCCTCCTTTGTGACCCACCAAAAACATTCTTGTAATAGCTACAAATGAGCTTAGATGAGTAGTACTCCAAGAATCCAAGTGCCCAAGTCCAAGAGAAGTGGAACAAGTGCGACCAAACAGAGCAAAACACTCAAAAACAAGAGACTGGACAAAGACCAATCTTAACTCATCCAAATTCAAGAATTCTCATCTCCGTTTTGAAGGGAATTCAAAAAGGAAGAGAATGCACAAAGAATGAGGTAATTCCGAGTTCAGACGAAGAAGTTACGGCCAAAACAAGTTTACCGAATATCGACGTCTACGGTCAAGTTTGCATACCGGTTTGCAAACGATTTTTCATAACCTTGAGCAGTATGCATACGAGTATGAGTACTAAAATCCCTGGATTTTGATTTTAAATGATGTTATGCATACCTGGTATGTGTACCATGAAGTCCAAACATCCCGAACTATTATTTTCAAACCTAAACATTTAAGAACCTTAAACACAGATCAAGTTAGGTAGAAATGAACTATAAGAAAGGTACATGGATCATTATAAGTACTCTAAGCAAATAAAAACACAAATCTTGCTCAAGTTTATAGACATACCTTTTTAGAAGAATACAATCGAATTTTACACCCTTACCGAACATAATCTGTGCGCCCCAATTCTCGTGCTTCCCTCACCGTATACATAGAAGGGCATTCCTTGGTGAGGATTCACTAACAACACAATCAAGTTGTGTTGAGGTGAGAAATGTCTTGCTCACCACAAGTGACTTTTGGATTATCATAAAAGAGATCGCTTTTTGAACCTTTCACATCCAAATCCATCTTACCAAAGAACTTTTTAAGTTCCAACATCATGGATACTGCCTTCTCCATAGTCATGGAATTTTCTGGGAGATCATTCCTTTTCACACTCAAAACATTATTGACTTTCTTTTGTATCCACTTCTGAGTTCGTTTAGTAACAATCGGAACCTTCTTCCCATCACTCTCTTCTAGAATTCTCGGAAGAGAATCGGATTGACTATTCTTTTGCAAGTTAGTCTTTCTCCAACTGGGAGCATCGGATCTTCTCTTCGCCTTTATGAAGTTATCCTTTTGATAACCATTACAATTGTGAAAAGGATTTGTATGACGTTTATAGCAAAATCTAGGTTTATCACAACACTGATCCTTTGCCTAAAGGTTGGACAGTTACAACCTGTAACGTTAAGGGGATTAGTCTTAACATATGATCTTGGTTTCACAACTTCTTGTGATGCCCAAACAAGAACATCATGAAGTTTCTCATTCCTTATACGGAAACGACATCTCCTTTCCAGGTGACCTTTATTTCCGTAATAGTGGCAAACATAAGGAATGTTCTTACCTCGATCCATGTGTGCTGACTTTGGAGGTTTATATACTTTTCTCTTTTGAACCTTAACTGCCGGTGAAGGTATTTCACTTTTGCCATCAGTGGAAACCTTTTGTTGAGAAGAATCACTAGCCTTGACAAATTTTACCTCTTTGCTAGTACTTGGAGCATCTATTCCCTTATAGCCCAATCCTCATGTATCACGATGATTTTTACTTGCTCCTAGCATAGTGGTTAATTTGCTTGAACTAGTATTGAAATTTTTCAAGTCATCTTACAACATCTTGATTTTATCAAGAGCAGCAGCTAAATCAACCTCAAGGCGTTTTTCTCGAGCGAGATACCCGCCTTCTCTGTCATTAAAACTTGCTTGATGGTAGTTAATCCTTGCTTCAATTTCTACAAGTTTTTCTTCTAACAAGAAGTATTTTTGATAAACAAAATCACATTCAAGTTACTTTCTACTCAGGTTTTCCTCGGTATCTTTGAGGATCGATTCACAAGAGCGATTCCAACCATAAAGACCTCCGTAATTCCTTTTCAATTTCTTGTTTTCTCGACAGAGAGGAGTCAGAAGAGGTGTGACATGAGAAGTTATAATCTTCTTCATTTTCAATGAATCCAAAAACTTAACATACTCTGAGACTTCCTCATCAACATCTCTATCAATATCTGAATCACCTTCATCAGAAAGTTCATCCAACTGTTCTTCTAGGCGTGTTTACCAATCAACAGTTTCTACATTCAGAGAATGTTGAGATATTGACTTAGATGTGACAGTTCTCTCAGGTGAATTCAAGCTTTGAATATCATCTGGTAATTTCTGACCTGGTACGTTATTAGAGATTGACTCGTCCATAATAATCAGATTGCTACAAACACAGACTTATGTGGTCTTTAACGAGTTTTACTGCTATGATACCAATTGAAAAATCGTGGGTACAACAACCACACCCAATATTTCGCTTAGCAATCTGTATGGACTAACTCCAATATACTTTCAAGAGAATCAACCAGAAAGTAAGACTCCATCTTAATAAAAAGTATATAAAAGAGTTATATCTCAATTTCCCGATTCAATCCGCAATCAAACAAATGGGAATTTGCGAGCCTGATTGAATACACGAGAAATAACTTGAACGGTACCAAAGACCAATGTTCAAGGATCAATCAATTTTAATCAACAACCAAAGGTTGGATTTACCAATTGATCGATTCAACGCACAACCTATGATATTTCAATTATATAACAAAATATAATGCGGAAAAGAAATAACACAGACACCAGAAGTTTTGTTAACGAGGAAACCGCAAATGCAGAAAACCCCAGGGACCTAGTCCAGATTTGAACACCACACTGTATTAAGACGCTACAGACACAAGCCTACTACAAAGATAACTTTGGTCTGGACTATAGTTGAACCCTAATCAATCTCACACTTATTCAAGGTACATTTGCTCTCCTTACGTCTATGATCCCAGAAGGATACTACGCACTTGATTCGCTTAGCTGATCTTACCCACAACTAAGAGTTGCAATGACCCAAAGTCGAAGACTCGATAAACAAATCCATCTCACACATAAAAGTCTATTGGAATAGATAAATCTGTCTCCCACAGAAATACCTATGAGTTTTTTTTCCGTCTTTTGATAAATCAAGGTGAACAGGAACCAATTGATAACACGGACTTATATTCCCGAAGAACAGCCTAGTATTATTAAAAACCTCACAATAATCTTAATCGATTAATGAAACAAGATATTGTGGAATTAAAAACGATGAGACGAAGGTGTTTGTGACTACTTTTCAACCTTGCCTATCGGAGAATAAATCTCAAGACCATCTTACGATTGTACTCAATCACGATAGAAAATAACAAGATCAGATCACGCAACTATAGGGAAAATAGTTGGGTATGGTTTGTCAATCCCAATGAAGTCTTTAAGTCGTTAACCTACAGGGTTTCGTGAAAAACCTAAGGTTAAAGGAGAATCTACTCTAGCTTATAAAACTAGTATCACACAAGAGGTGTGGGGATTAGGTTTCCCAGTTGCTAGAGTTCTCCTTTATATAGATTTCAAATCATGGTTTGCAATCTAAGTTACATTGGTAACAAAGCATTCAATATTTAGCGTTAGATGAAAACCTGATTAGATTTAAGCTAATATCTTCCAGCCGTTAGATCGAACTTAGCTTGTTATACACAAATGAAATGTACATTTATTTAGGTTTGAGTAACCGTACCTAAACGTGTACACTTAGTCGGTTCAACAATAGTTAACCAATGGTTAGCCATATGAGCACTTTCATATCAACCTTATTCATCTTTACCATAACTAGTTCAAATGACTCAAATGAACTAGTTAGAGAGTTGTTCAATTTCTTAGATCTCATAGAAGTATACAAGACACAATCAAAGCAAAATCGATTTTGATTCACTCGAATCAATTCATGAACATTATAACCACGGTTTGCAAAGATTGCATTCCTTATTATATAAATGTTTTAGTTCATGAACAAACCGATTTTAGAAAGCAACCTCCTTAAGTATGCAAACGGGTTCGCATACTTAAGTACCCGGATTGAGTTTGTTTTTTACTTCCAAACTCCAGCATAAATTCACGGACGTTAAAAATCCGCCAGTATGCATACGGGTACGCATACTTACCCGGATTTCCAAAAACCGCCAGTACGCGTATGACTACGCATACTTTAGGTTCCCGGTTTTTGGACTTTTACATAAATGTGAGAACACACTATGTTTATATCCAAACATGGTTACTTGTTCTAAACTCTCATTTCAATCATTGAAACTTTCTTAGAGGATGTTAAAATAGTTGTTATCCACAAACTATTTTCATCAAAGCGATTTTCAAGTTATTGAAGTAATATGACTTTCGTCACGAGTAAAGATGAACTTGGCTAAAGCGAAAGCTTACCAACACATATTTCGATAAATAGATAAGCGAGATAAACTCAGCTCGAAATAGAAAATGTGTATAATTGAAGTGTATATAGCAATACGACTTTTGTCTCAAAATAGGAGATAAAATAGATAGACTTTTGAGTGATAAATAAGTTTAAGTCTCCACATACCTTTTGTTGATGAAGTTCCACAAGTTCCCTTGAGTAGTTTTTCTTCTTCATTCAATGAACGTCGTTGAGTCTAAAGCTCAACTGCACTTATTATCCTAATCAGAGACTTAGCTATAAGTAGACTAGAAATCAAGACTTATAGTTTTGGCAACTAAACTTGACAAACAAGCTTGAGATAGCAACATTTGCGAGTTCGACCGAGAAATGCTCTAACAAGTTTAACTTTACTTTACTGCTTGTTTCAATCTCCCAATTTTTTCTCTCTTCTTTTTGGGACTATCCCTTGTTGGTTAATAACATTTTAAAACAATATTCATCATCTTATTGTTAGGAGTTTCCTTAGTCTAGGATGAAGATCTTAACTTGGAATGTGCAAGGATGCAGGAATCCATTGACACAAAATCACTTGACAAATCTAATAAAAACTGAGCAACCTGAAATCCTATTCCTCCCAAAAACTAAAAATCAAAGACACTTTGTTAAATCCCTAGTATCAGCCTTTCCAAATTATCACATAGTTGACCCCATATGTATTGCAGGAGGCCTTGTAATAGCCTGGATAGATGGATTTTATTTTGAAGTAGTGTAGTGGAATATAAACATTATAAATATTATAGTGAACACAACCTTTGACACAAAACAATGGGATCTCACATGTTTCTATGGCAGTCCATACCCTTCCAACAGAAATATAGCCTGGGATTTCTTGGAAGAGATAAGTGTACAAATAAATAGAAGAAAGATGCCTTGGATAGTCCTAGGTGACTTTAATATGACATTTAACCAATCAGAAAAGCTGGGAGGACTGCCTTTCAACAAAAAGAATAGTGAATACTATTACAACAATTTAGAGAGAGTTGGCTTATATGATCTAGGTTACTCAGGATCAGACTTCACTTGGGATAATCATAGAGAAGAAAATCAAAACATATAGGAAAGACTAGATAGAACAGTGATCAATGATGATTGGCATTCCCAATTCCCAAATGCTTCTCTGAAACATCTAGTGGCCATAGGATCAGATCATTGCCCTATCTTGCTCAATACAGAAAATTCAAATGCTAAACAGGAATGGGTCTTTAAATTTTATGATACTTGGTTGAAGGAGAGTTCTTGCAGCACATTACAGAAGATGTATCTCAAAGCCTAGTTACAAACCTGAGTACTTTAGGTGCCAACTCGTTGGATTGGAAGAAAAATATTTTTGGATTACCCTCAAAAAAGATAAAAAAAAAACTCTTCAAAGACATTGAGAGACTAAAAGGAAGTAGGTATACTAAGTATCAACAGAAAAAATTGAAAGAAAAATTACTAGAATTATGTATGATACACAAGAAGCCATAGCTAAACGGCAGTCTAGAAATAATATTATTGAATCAGGGGAAAGAAACACTAAATATTTCTACACAATCACTTTGAGAAGATGAAAATGGAACAACATAGAAAGCATGCTTAACACTCAGAATACAGTAACAAGAAATAGAACTGAGATAAGAACAATTCTTACAGAATACTTCCAAAACCTTTTCTTGGAAACTTCTTCAGAGCAACATGTAGATGGCCAACTGTTTAAAGATATTTCTCCAGTTCTTAATAGTCTTGACAACTCTAGTATAATGATACCCCCTACTAGAGAGGAAATCTTTTTAGTCCTAAAAAATATGAAACCAAATAAATCACCAGGCCCTGATGGATTTCCTGTAAGTTTTTTCTTGCACAATTGGGAAACTGTAGGCACTCAGGTTACTTTAACTGTCCAGAACTTCTTCTAACACAAACAAATGAACCCTGAATTAAATAAGACACATCTTTTCCTAATACCCAAGGTGAAAGAACCCAAAAATCCCAGTCAGTTTAGACCAATAGGGCTGTGTAACACAGTATATAAAGTAATAGCAAAAATAATAGCTAATATAATCAAACCCTTTTTAGACAAAATAATCTCACCAGTTCAGCCCGCCTTCCTATCCTCTAGACAAATTTCTGATAACATTAATGTAACACATGAAATTATACATTCTTTCAAAAATAAGAAAGCTAGAACAGGGGGCCTAGGTTTAAAAATTGACATGTCTAAAGCCTTTGATAGGGTTAATTGGAAATTTCTTCTTTCAGCTTTATCTTCCTTTGGTTTTAGTAGTGATGATTGCCTGCTAATAGAACAATGCATCTCAACTACTACAATTTATGTTCTTTTAAATGGCTCCCCCGGAGAAGCCTTTAGCCCTTTCATAGGTTTGCGTCAAGGTGATCCCCTTTCCCCATACTTATTCATTATTTGTATGGA
Source organism: Papaver atlanticum (assembly GCA_023531105.1). Lineage (NCBI taxonomy): Eukaryota > Viridiplantae > Streptophyta > Magnoliopsida > Ranunculales > Papaveraceae > Papaver > Papaver atlanticum. The sequence goes on from JAJJMB010006234.1 coordinate 1,506,591, forward strand.
ATTTTTCTCTAAACTCCTTCTTCAACAGGAGAATAAGAAAATTTTACATGGAGTTAAGATAACTCCAAAAAGTGAACCAATCTCCCACCTTTTCTTCGCTGATGACTGCCTTCTCTTTATCAAAGCCTATCTTGTAGAATGTAGAAACTTACTAGACACTATAACAATCTTTAGCAAAACATCTGGTCAGCTCATTAATTTTGAAAAATCTGGAATTTTCTTTGGGAAAAAAGTGCCCCCAAAACACCAAAGAATGATGTCTAAACTTCTGAAGATAAAACATATAAGTCTTAAAGATCCTTATCTAGGAGATCCCCTATTTATAGATAAATCCAAAATAAAAACCTTTGCACCTATCCTAGAAAGAATGGAATCTAAGGCAAAAGGCTGGAAAAGCTTAATACTTTCTCAACCTAGTAGTTCTGTCCTAAATAGAGCAGTCTTAGCCAGTATACCTACTTACCTACCAGATGGGATGCTTTATCCTTCCCAAAAGAATAACTAATAAAATTAATGCAATTCAGAGAGATTTCTGGTGGGGTAAAGAAGCAGGGTAAAAAGGTTTTTACCCCAAAACTTGGCCAAGTCTTTGTAAACCAATTCAGAAAGTGGGTTTAGAATTTAAGGATGCTTGGAAATTTAACCAATCAATGCATGCTAAGTTAGCATGGAGACCGTATGCTAAACAAATTTTCTTAGATTCTGATGTAAAACTCCATCAATTTCATACATAGATCCCTTCAGATATTTTCAAAATCCCTGATTTTTGAAGATGTTGGAATCGACTCCAATTCCTAATCCACCTTGTAGAGAGAGATTGGATAAAAATTTACTTTTTTCAACAGTAAGATCGCTTTGTACATCTCCATCTTCTACCTAATTACCTTGATTAAAGATACACATAAATTTAGCTTGTAATGGTGAAAGTGGTGGTGGGTTGATGGCAAAGATAATCATGGAGAAGAATCATCATCAGAAAGTTGAAGAAACCCTCGGTAGGGTAGAGGTAAAAACTTGAAATCAGTTAAGAATCTTGTGATTTTGGTGTAATTTTTTTGTTTATTCAGACGGCTCGGCTCGAAACTCCTTCAGCAATTGAAATTTTTCTTGGAATTAAGAGTCATGCTGGTGCTTGTTAATAAAAGGGTTAGGTTTATTTGCAGTTATACTCAATAGATGTTTGTTCCATGGCATTTCCAAAATTAATTTTAATTAGATCTTCTTGGTAGAAGTGTTTCCCAGTGCTGACTGCTGATCATTGTATAGTTTCCCTTATGCAGGTATTGCAAATTTTTGTTGGCTCAAGGGAACAAACTTCTATTCCATTTGGACAACCTATGAGAGGAGGTAGAAATATTTGGAGAATGTTTAAAAAAATTGAGACTGAAATGATTGGGGAGGTTCAGAACCTCCTGTGGTTGAATGGATACATAGTTTCCAAAGAAGAAAGAAAAGATATGTGATTTCGAGATACAGGTGACCAACGTGTCTAAGCAGGTAATAAGTATTTTCCTGGTAGTATTAACTGTGGTTTTTGTTTTTCGGGTTATTTATATGTTATTCAGAGTTAAATCTTGTTTGCTGGTGCAGGTTGAAGGAAAGCTCAGCAAAGATAGAGAAGAAACAATGGGAGAGTTGAGTCTAGCATTCATAATGGTTACTGATGATGGTGATGGTTTTCTCGGAGAATATGAAAGAATCAAAGTAATATCTGTCTTTAACGTCCTACTAGTACTGGATTATAGTCGTACAAGCTAGGTGTATTTGTTATCTGTATTTAGACATTGAAATCCCACACTTACAAGCAAAAGTACCATGAACATTTCATTTGGGTAAGTTAGTTGATGTTTCTGACAACGATGGGCACATTAACTAGGTTTATTACTACTTCCTTACTTGAGTCTTGCTGGTTTTCAGACTCTGACAATGGAACAACCCCATTTACAAGCTTGCTTCTATGTTCTTGTTTTCCTATAGGTATTATTAAAGAGAGATTTACATTTTCTTGGTGTTAGGAAATCGTGTTCAAGATAATAAAATCTTAATAAGCTAGATATTAAGTTTGTCAGGAAATCAAGTCTTACTGTGGTTGAGAAATTTCCTTAGCGATGCTTTAAAAAGGTAGTGCCCGTAAATGAAGTGTATAAACATATTGTATGTAATTTTGATACTTGTCTTTTTATGTGAATGATTTTCTTCTGGCTCGGATTACTGCACTTGTTTTGTACTGGATGCATGCCTTGGTAATACCATTAGTTTCCCTTTCCTCAATTAGTTATCATTTCCTCTATCGTTTTAGGTATGTTTTGGTATGTCGACTAGATTCTCTTCGAGAGGGTACCTTATATTTGATGTTAATAAGATTTCCCCCATATTTCCTGACCCATGTATGCTAATCTACGCAGTGGCTTACAGTGGTGGGGCTTGGGGATTTGAAGTGACGTCATCCTTTACTTGAAGATGTAGATATTACAATCAATGCTTCAAAAAGTTTATCTCATGTTAAAGGTATATCGTCTGATGCACAGATGAGCTCATATAAGATCCATAACCTCTCAGTATGATGCTTTAAATACATATGATTTGGAACAACTTGAAGAAAGTGATTAAGTAGCTAATGTTCGTCCACCTGGAAGTTAAAACATAGTGTTTAGATTTTATTTTCTTTCTTCTTCTTCTTTGTTGTTTTGAACTTGGGAGTAAGATATGTAGTTTTTGTTGAACACGCGGATATTTGGTCTGTCAAGTTGTTAAATGAATTCAAGCTAATTTTAATAGAATGGGTTGTATGTGTGAATTCCATATTTTCACTTGCTTCATAATTTTATCTAAATTATCAAATATTTAAGTAGATTGGGTGGAACTGGAATCAACTGAATTAAGATTTATCCTCTTTTCATAAAATATTATATCAATTACCTAAATTTTGACAATTAAAATTTGTCGTTGTTATAGGTCAAATGAAATCCGTTGTTATTCTTTAACGAAAAGAGCCCGTCCTTTTAGAAATAGTACACCAAAAATATGACATAATGTAGGACGGGCCTAATCTGTCCTATAACCCTATTTTCGACAGATTCGGCCCGTCCTAAAATCCGCATTTTGGACTAGTGACAAAGTCAGGAGACTACACAGTGAAATCCTTATATGACAAACTGAATGAAAATGGTACTGATATAGTTAGTCTGGATTTGCCTGACTCTTTTTGGACTGCTATATGGAAATTAGATATATCTCAATGAATTAAATTGTTTCTATGGAAGTGTCTTCAAAATGCTTTATCTACTAACTTTAAATTGTATGGGAAGGTAAGGGATGTAGAATCACAATGTACTATGTGTGGAACTGCAACTGAAACTACTGAACATCTTTTACTACATTGCCCTTATGCCATAGAAGTATGGAACTTAGCTCCCAACCCAATTTCTCTTAACATAGACAGTTCAAGTACCTTTTTAACACTCTGTAAGGACTGGATCAATAATCCAAGAAGAGAGATCTCTTTGGAACTAATGCTAACTAAGATGTGGTTCATCTGGAAGGAAATGTGTAACAGAGTATTTGAAAACAAATCAACACCAGCTAAGTCCTTGGCTCTAGAAATTCAAGGACATATTTCTTTCTGGTAAAAAAAAAGGAGTTTGCAGGGTACAAAGACCAAACAACATAAGAACAATATAGCTGCAGTCTGGCAGGCACCCCCAGGGAACACTCTTAAAATCAATGTTGATGCTGCTTGGATTTCTAACATCTTACCTTCTAGTTATGCTATAATTCTGAGAGATGATGCAGGTAACTCAGGAGGAGGAAAAGCTGGACAGTCAATATCTTCAGACCCACAAGAAGCGGAAGCTATAGGAGTGCTTCAAGCAGCTACTTGGGCTCAGGAGAATGGTTTAGAAAATTTTAGCATAGAAGGAGATTGTGAAAGCCTCTTCAAATACATGCATGGAAAGAACTCAGACATCTCTTGGCGTACAAAAGCATATTTAGATGAAGCGAAAAGATTGGCTCAATTATGTAACAACTTTCTAAGTTTTTATTTTGTCCCAAGATAAGGAAATACGGCGGCAGACATTCTAGCAAAGTTTGTTAGACCCTTAAACTCACCTATTTTGTGGAGAAACACTCCCCCAACTTGTATTGAAAACCGGTTATTAGTAGATAAATCTAATATCAATTATATCCTCCTGTGGATCGATATTAGATGGCTCTACTCCTTTTGTAACCCAAATCCCACGGGACCTTTAGTCTTTTCCTTATTCACACAAAAAAAAAAAAAAAAAAAAAAAAAAAGCCTTCTACCTATTTCTCTCTCACTGTTTTCTATCTTTCACAAACAAAAGAGAAAGCTTCATTATTTTACTAGGAAAACGCGCTACTCCATCAAATTTTGGAATCAAGATTTTTGGAAAAGCTATTTCAGGTAGGAGGTTTATATGTAATATCAACTAAAGCTATTTTAGCATTAATATCTATTTCATTGTTATCCGTATATTATGTCCGTTTTTGTTTTAGTGATTTCTAGCTTCATTCGGTGAACGAATTTGTACGTACGTCTTATTGATCCGTCTATGTCTGTAACTCGAACTGCATCCCAGGTTTGATGTATAATTGGGTTCCGTCATTTTCATAAATACATTTTCATCTAGTCTACGTTAGCGACTTTAACTATTGAGCATTTGTATGCATCGTTTCTTTTTATATAGGATGTTTTTGGAGGTTTGGCAGGCCGCAGGCTTGGTTTTACACCTGATTTCATTGTTAATCAAATACCCTCTTTACACGCGGTGAAACCTATGTCCCACAGTTACTGACGGAAGGAGGGGGTGGCTTACCTAGGCTGTAGCCCACCCCAAAATTTGTAAAATCTTGTTTGAGACGTTGTAACTTGTGAGAAAAAAATAATTAGCCCAGGTAAGATTTTGAATTAGCCCATTAGTTATAAGAAAAGCCCATGGCTAAGACGTTGTAGTTAAAGAATATTTTTGTTACTGCATTTAGATTAGTTGAAAGTAGTAGCAGTGCTAGGACAATATTCACAGGAAGAGTGAAATACTGATCCAGTAATCCATTTCATTATCGATTGTATCATTCCATCCGTTTGCCGCAGTTCTCTGATCATATGGCTCTTTATATCTATACTAGATCGAGCATTGTGATTGTTGTCCGCTTTGCTAAATAAAGAATGATAAGAGACTCGCAAAACTTTGCAGTAAAAAAGACAATGAGAACTTGTGCTAGTGATGAAGTACCAACTATCAACCATCAGGTTGTAAAATGAAATCCTACTTACAAAGTAAACAAATAGAAGGATCATACGAAGTGTAGGTGGCAGTGTTTAATCATATCGTATTTTTTCAAGGGAAAGCAAAAAATTTCCTCAATATTTTCTTGAAAGTTTGATTGTCATAAGACGTTTTCTTCCAAGTGACGTTGTGCTTCCATCAAAGTGAATGTCTTTCCTACAAAACCTGAACATGATGTTTACTTATTTACTATTTGTTCATTATTTTTTGGAGCTTGAACAGATATTAGCCCTATTGACGTGATAAAAGATGACACCGTAGAATTTGCATATTCTATAACATGAATAGAATTATGAAAGCACAACCTTGGAGGGACATTTGGACAGGTACAACACGATCTTGGAGATACCAATACAATAGTGATTTAGTGTATAAGATAATGACTGAGCATAAGGCAATCCATCTTGAAGTTTTTGCACAATGGACGGAAAAAAGAGTGTACAGATCAACAAGAATGATCTGTTCCTTGCTTTCCCATTAATATCAACGATGGAGTTAGCATTCGTAGGGTAGTATCTAAACGACAGGATTCCCCTGTGACCCTGTCGTCGTTTATAGGCTCGACACCCTTATGTATGACTGGCCGTTCGACGGACTAACACTGCAATAATCTATAAGTACGAAGATTTTGGTCATGGATGAAGTGATTCTGGAGAAGTAATGATTTGTCTACCGGAAAAAAGAAAATTTAGCCCCCCAAACATAACTTCCTGGTTTGGTCGCAGGTTTTAATGGAACAAAGATTCATGTTGGTCTACTCCTCTAGGTTTGACAAATATCCCTCTTGTCCTTTGACTAAATTTGATTTAATTAGAAAAAGAGATTTAACTTCTTATTTTGCCTCGTGTGATTTTAAAGTCCCACTTCATTTAATTACCATGTTTCTTTACCCTAGATTGTACTAAAAGAAATTATTAACTACCACTACCAATTGAGTTCTCTAGCCACCGGCCTTGTGTCTCTTTATAACTGAATTTATTGTGCATCCATACCATGCTCTGGTAGTGTTTGGTTTAGCTTAATAAAACAAAATAAGAGAAGCTCAACAGTCCTAGTGATTACACAAAATTATTTAGTTTTCTTACTTTTATAACTGATTTTGATCCAACCAGTCTATTTTTCTCAAACTACTAGACTTGTGCAGTTGTATTTTTCTTCCTCGGGTATAAGCTTAAGCTTTTCGTTCTCAACACTTTTTCTCGGTTAAGTTAATCCATCGACATCATTTCTTACACCAAGTTAGGTTTGCTTTTGTTTTTATCCATGTATAATACTTTGTGCTAATGGCTTACTACTGTTTTCTCTTGCACATCCCATCAACCCGGTTACGATATTATCCATATTTTGTTCTTTGTGCACATAATTTTTACTTGGCTGTTTTGAAAAAGAAATTGGTTGTCTAACATAGTTGTATCGGTGTCTTTACTCCGTAGTTCCGTTTCCAGTTATTGTCTAATCTTGAGTGTTGCCTTCTGTAATTTTAACGATCTTCGTTTTTGGTACAAGCCATTGCCTTCACTTAACCCTTAGCTCATAGAAAATAATCTATGGATCGTATTTCAATATTCTAGCAATTTAATATTCAACGAATATTTGCATACGCATCATTGTCGGTTGGATACGGTATACGTCGATTGTTATTGCTAATTTTATAAATGCATTTTTCTTCAAAATTATATACAAATTATTCAAATGCATTGATTAAGACTCTCGAGTTCTCAAAACATTTTTAGTGCTTGTACGCGGATATACTGAAGATAGTGATTAGAGATGATTTATAGATGTATACATATTTATGCTGCTGAAATGTTAGGCTTTTATAGCATCGCACCATTGGTGGCTACACTGGGAAGACTGTTCGGGGAACAATAATGGTTTATTTACCGGAATAACTCTAACAACTAAAAATGGTTTGTTTAACGAAATAACTCTGACAATTAGTAATGATTTGTTTACCGGAATAACTCTGACAACTAGAAATGGTTTGTTTACCGGAATAACTCTGACAATTAGATTAAGAATCTAAAATTTTAGATTGAAAATTTTGAGTAAGAAAATATTGATTATTTGCGGCTGAAAATGGCATAAGTATTATCACGAATTTTTATGCATGATTTTAATTATTATATATATCGCATTTGTTTTGATTTTCGATGCACTCTATTATTTTTGGAAACTTCCTACTGGGTTATGGTTTCCTCACCCCTTTTTCCTCCCTTTCCACAGAAAATGAAGAGAGACTAGCCGTAAAAGAAATTATTATGTATAACGGGGATTTGGGTATTGAGTTTTGGATTTTATCAAGGTGTTGGTTTGTTTAAATTCTGTACCCTTAATTCTGTAATTAATATTTTACATTTTTGTAATTTTAAAAGTAATATTACATTTTGTTTAATAAAATTCAGTTGAGTTAAAATTTAAGATTTTATTTTCCAAAATGTTTTTAGAACGAATATTTTTTTTCCTTACACGAGTCGCGGTCCGAAAATTTGGGCTTGCTAGCTGGATCGGACCCGACCCAAAAGGTCGAATCCGTGTCCACTGGAAGTCCGAAAATGCGGGCTGTGACAATTTCTTGTCTTTAAAAAACTGAAAGATCATTCCTCAATAGAAAGACAGAATATACCTCAACCCAATAAAATCAACTCAAAAAAATCAGATGAAAGAGTTGATAATCACTTCTAGAAAAAGGTTCCACCTCGCTCATGTCGGAACAATATCTGTTTACATGAAGGTAGTTCACCTACTGAACGGTTCCAGAAAAAGGAAAAATAACTTCTGCCGAAAGAAACTATCAGGGAAAATTTCCGATAATTGTTTCTAATGATCAAACTGATGTGAATAATAAGGAAATCCTTAGAATGAGAAAATCTTATGAAAATATCATTAACTGAATTAAGAGAGATTTATCAATTTCTGAAAATTCTCATATCAGTACGGTTTCTCCTCATGATCATGCCTTTAGATCAAGGAAGGATCACCTTCTTGGGAGAAAATACTTTGGGAAAAAACCTCCAAAGAGAAACATGAACTATGTTTCTGATACTTGTTGTAAGCATGATAAGGCTTACTCCGATACAACCTAGTTGTATGGAGTCTGTGCACCCTCATCCAAGTTCGTGCTCATAACTTTTGGGATTAGGAAGCACATAAAACAAGAACACATGTTTTTGTGTTTGTATCAGAAAAATCTGTGACAATTTTTTTATAAACTGCGAATCCATTTTGTCTAAATAATGTTCATGCTTATCATGATCTTCCATATTAGGATTCATTTGAAAATTTCGAATTTTAATAAATCTTCCAGCATGAGAATTTCGGACACAAGAAACAAAATATATTTTCTATATATTTTTGGAAATTCCTTTGTATTTTCGGTCCGAAAGTCGTCTCTTCTTAAGAGAAATTTTCTCTTTCCTGTATTGAGAAACCCTGATTAATTCTTATTTAAATTCTCGAGCATGCCTCCAATAACTCGCAGTATTACAAAGGAAAATAAGGAGAAAGCTCAAAGAGTTGAGAATTGTCAAGGAATCAGCACAGAAAGGAAGAAGAAGATCATATCAAAAATTATGTCTGATTATGAATCTGATAGTTCTACCGGATCCCAAGATGAGTCATGTTTGTTGGCTTACAACCTTCAAGATACAAAAGAAACCAAGTGGATACCTTCTGATAGTATGGTAAACTATATCCATGGTTTTGAAGAACTAAGAACCAATCTCATAATAACGGTTCGAAATCAAGATTTGCTGAAGGATAGAATTGATGAAACAAAAGCTGATCTTGCAGACATGAAGAAACAAGTTGAAAATCTTGAAAAACAAGAAGTGGTTGTTGACAAGTCTCTCGAGACATGCTTCAAGAGTTTGAACACTGAAGAAACCTCAGTGAACAATCAGAGCACTACTAGGGATTAAGTTATATGTTGTAATACTTGATCCATAAAATAGACATCAATGTTTTGATTTATTTCAATTATTGTATAAGGTCTATTTTTGAATAAAACTATCATCATTATTTATGAATAAAATTATTATTTTATAATTTTTGTGTGATAGCCACCGATTACATAGCATGTGAATGAATGCTTATATTTTTGCTATGTGTTTTCGGTTTATGGGATGTCTGATTTCGGTTTTTATTAACCTTAATATTCGATCTCATATGAATGTAACCCTTATGGTTTGTATGGATTTTTGATTTAGTGGGATTAAGTTCTATCCCATGTTGGTAGGCTTTATCAAAGGATCATAAGGTGTTCCGATTGAAACTCATATGTGAAAAGCTACAATATGTTGAATCAATTTACGTTTACATATGTTGTGTTTAGCATAACATATGTGTTTCGGGTTTTCAACCGTTTCAACCTTTCTCTGGTAAAGGTTGCCTTTGTTGTTGTTCTTTTGTTCTTGCGAGATGATGAAAACACACTGGGGGAGAGTTCTAATTTGAACTTGCGCTTAATGATATATCTTTCTGGGGAGAAGAGGTTGTGGAATTTGAGGTAACGAATTTGTTAGTTAATCGTTTTCCTATTTAAGAAAAGCCTGTTTATATTGCATATATTTTGCTTTTGCTTAACAAAATTTCGGTACAACTAATATGTTCCATTATATTGTGTATGGATGTGTGTGTGATTCAATTGTTTCTGGTTAAAAAAACTGTGTTAATTTATTTGGCTTATTGTTTGGTATCTTTTTTATTGTTGGGTATAAGGTGTTTTTGCTTAACAAAATTCGGTGCAATTGCGGTGCTATAATGTGTATGTTTGTTTCAATTTCTTCCGGTTAAGAAAATAATTGTGCAATTTAATTTATTTTGGTTTGTATGTATGCTTAAAAAACTACGGGATCATTTGTTTAGTCCAATTGATTCCGGATAAGAGAAACTAAGTTAATTCTGATCTTAGTTAGACTTATCAAATTGGGGATTTGGTTATTCAAGTCTAATCGAATGCCTTGACAAGAAAAACTAGTTAACTAACCTAGTGTTTGTCTTGTCTAATGGGAAAGGTCTAAGTTATTGTCTGAATAATTAGAGCCTGATGAGAGAAATAAAGTTACTTCTGATCTTTATTTTGGTCTTATCGAAATAAGCGATTGTGGATTTGCAATCGGTCTAACAAGGGAATTAAGTTTCTTAGTCGATTTGCTAGACTATTATGGAAAATTTCTTCGGGCAATTGTTTCCTTGATAACATATTAAAACTAAATTACTTGTAGTTTCGGTTTTAATATTGGTTATCTAAAGTGGTATGTGAAACCTTCGTGCTTAACTCTTATAGGTTATTTACAAGTCTTTTAGATTTGTAAGATCCTTTCGGTTTGACCTTTATTTGCTCGAACATTTGTTATTTTGTGCCAAAAATAGGGAGAAATATATGGAGTAAACAAGTAATTTTTAATCACTAAGGAAAGGACGATTGTGCTTAAACGTTATAACAAAAGAGTAAAACATTGACTAAGGGGGAGAAACATATCATATTGCTGAGTAGTAATTCTTACTACAAAATGGGAATAACAAAAATGTTCGGATTGGATATTTACCTAGCTTACCTTTAGGGGGAGTAAAATCTTTTGTTATTCAAATGTCAACAACGACATTTATTGATTGAATATATGAAGGTTATTGTGCTGTTGAAACTTGGAATCAAGCGTATGAAGAATGAGTTATTTTGTAATTCGTTTAGCTCCATATGTAATAAGAGTTTTGTCACAAAAATTGACAAAGGGGGAGACTGTTAGAGCATAGCTCTGTTGAACTCACCAAGCGTCGGTATGTCAAGTTTGGTTGTCATATTTTAGTATCAAAACTCATCTAGAGTCGCTTGATCAAATACTAGAGTCAACTTCGTTTAGGTTAGACTAGAAAGTATAGGAATGTTAAGACATACAAGTATTACTCCGAAGACCTGAAAAATGTGAAGAAGTAACGAACTACGACGAAGACATTATCCTTCCACTTGAGGTTAGTAATATTGACTTGAACTGTTTCATTCCTTACGTAACTTTCAAGTCGTGCTATACTGAGAACATAACTGCTAAGCTGTATATACTGTACATATTGTATAATACTCTAGTGATGTGACATGATCATAATATTATGATTATAATATTAGGGAATTAGATTACGAAGTATAACGCTTATCTTTTGAACTTCGTAGATATGACATCGACGTAATCTTATATATATTGTTATGATTATGTGAATGGGTTATGGTGAAGATTTCATCCTAGGAAACAATTTTTACATTTGTTTAAAGGAAGTACATTCATGAACTTGTTTCGTTAATCGAAAGGGAAATCATTAGGCTTATTGGTCCGGCTATTCATTGCAAATCTTTGGATGACCAATATATGTGACATGGTAGAACCGATCTTAACTTAGGTTATGTATCTTAGTATAACTAATCACAATGCATGACTTATGATTTGGTATGACTGGTTTTTATTAATTGGTGTAACCGATCCTAAGTAATCATCATATGATGGTGTGATCGATCCTTGTAATTGGTGTGACCGATCCTAGTAATTGGTGTGATCGATCATCAGTGTATGTGTGACCGATCCTTGTAATTGGTGTAACCGATCCTGGTAAATGGTGTGACCGATCACAAGTAATACCATGTGTAGACGAAACCGATCATTGTAACTGGTGTAACCGATCCTAGTGACTGGTGTGACCGATCACAAGTGTTTCCATAATTAGGTATAACCAATCCTAGTGATTGGTAGAACTGATTAAACCCATGCATGTGATTTTGCATTTAATCAATCATATAGTAGTCTTTGAAAACTAGAGAACCAATTCTAAATTTGTTTGGAAGTGTGGTATAACCGATTCCAAGAATGCAAATCCATGTAAATATGAAATAATGAAAAGATGTCAACATACTTAGAACACGAGCAGTAACTCTTATCATTTATTGTTCAAAGATATTCCTCAGTACTCAAGGTGATCCTGTGCCGAAATAAATTAATAATCTTTTAATTAAGGTTTTTGGTTTTATATGCTTTAATTACCAAAAATTAATGCAGATCTCTAGAGAATAAAAATTAGTAATGTGCATTTACTGATTGGAGATTTTCTATGAGAGATTTCAAAAATATTGGACAAGCATTTATTAGAATTAAGAAAACAGAATTTTGCCATTCATTGCATATCTTGTGAATATTTTCGGTTTTGGAAATTCCTTGGTGTCCAAACATCATTGGTCTATAAATACCTAAGTTTGCATTTCTAGCAAACTATCCTAAGAGCCAGGCAAACTTCATTCTTGTTGTTTCTGGTGGAGCCGTCTATTTGGAGAGCAAAGTATCCTAATTAGGTGAAATCTCTTACGACCGCTCGTTTAAAGACTTCTAAGGGATGAAGAAGCTCTACGAGTACCGTTGGTGGGAAACTAGATAATTGCAGTGTTATTAGTTTTCGATTGATTTGATTGACTAACAGCTGTTGAAACTTTGTTTGCACCTAGTTTGTTTATGCTTGAGAATCTTCTCTTCGTATATAAGATTCACTCAAACGAGATCGAAGTATCGACGGGATCTTTAGAACTGTTGTTAGATCTAAAGACATCTTGTGATAATCCATTGTTAACAGACTTCGTTCTGTGCATGATTGATCACAAGAGATTCAAGTGGTGTTGTGCAGGTTATTGAAGATTAAATAAGATTTGAAGACGAATAAGATTTCTTATTGGTTTTCGTATCTTGTGAATTGTGTGCACAAACCTTGATCGGCTGGGATCAAACTAGAATCAGATTTATTCGATTGATTAGTTGCGTGAGATCGGAAGAGCCTTTGTCAACGACTCATCTATATCTTTAGCAATATTAATTAAAGTGGTTACCAAACAGATTCTTCCTTTGTTGTTTAGAATACGATCCAAAGGACTTGCTATTCACGTGCGTGACTCTAGAAGTCGAAGGCGCAGGGATACTGAGGGAACTACGTAGCTAGGGGTAGTTTGCTTGGTCTCAACTATACGAAGTTGGTATTATATTTTGTATAATGGCTTAATTATGAGAGTATTCAAAACTTGACTAGGTCCCGGGGTTTTTCTGCATTTGCAGTTTCCTCGTTAACAAAATCTTGCTGTGTCTTTTACTTTGATTTCCGTATTATAATTGTTTATTATAATAAAGTAAAATACACATATACGTTAACACCGTATTACTTGATAGTGATCCTATAGAGTTTGGTTATTACCGAACCTATTATCAAGTAACACACTTTGTTGTAGTATTGTCTCGATCTTGTATCCATAGTCAATCACACAAGTTATCTTGTTGTTGTATTGTCTCGATCTCGTATCCATAGATAATCACACGAAGTGTGAACCGAATTGTCGTATTGTCTCGACTCTGTACATAGACGATCACATTCGGTAGAGGAATTATAGGTTGAAACAAAAAGATTGTGGTGTATTTGGGTACCCTCGTCTTTTCAAAAAGGGTTTCTGGAGAGGACAACTCTAGATACAACTAGGACACACCAAAAAGTAGTGTCAGGATTCAAAGATCCCAGTTACCAAGAGTTCCCCTTATATAGACATTCAAAGCATAGGTTGCTTTAGGTTTAAGCTAAGATAGCTTTGGAACCAAGCAAACAATATTCACCGTTAGATGAAAAATTTGAATCTCATATACATAAAGAAGATACATACACTGGTAAAGTAAACCGTAACTGAACAGTGAACAAAGACTATGTTCAACACAGATAACCGAAACTAGCCGGTTTGAACTTAAAAGCTTAATACTCATTTTCATGAACACAAAGACATTGATCTTGAGTCACAATCATGTGATCAAATAAGTCTATTATTTTTATAGAATTGATCAAATGCAAATTATCTCATAGAAATAATTTAATCGCAATTGAATCATAATCGACATAGTTGGTAAATGCACAAAGTACAAATACATGAGTCGTTCGTGAATCTGCTGAGTCATGGTACGCGGACCGGTTTGCAAACTAATGAGCAAAACCGAGTTCTGGAGTTGACAAAACTTTTTCACTTCATGTATCGGTTTGCAAACTTAGGTGCAAAACTGAGTTCCGGAATTGACAAAACTTTTTCAGTTTGCGAACAGGTTTGGAAACCTTAAGACTTTACCGGTTCCGGAGTTCACAGAACCTTTTCAGTTTTCGTACCGATTTGGGTACTAAACTGGTTCAGGAATATAGAACTGTATTGGTTCGCATATCGGTTTGGATACTTAAACCCGGTTCCCTTACTACAGTTCCAAATGGTTTCTATACGAATATGCATACCTATCCGGATCATGAATCAAACAGATTTTCCCATAATGTGCATACGAAATGCGTATCACACAAATCTGTAAGTTGATATACAGCTACTCCGCTACGTGTACGAGTACATGTAATACGACTAAGACGTATAATAGTTATCTCAGTTTGTAAGCCTGACAACACTGTCTTGTATTCCGAATATAGTAGTTCTATATTTTTCTCTAAATCAATTCAAAACATCCCCGAATAACATCAATGACACATATCACTGTTCCAGGCTATTTTCGAATGATAGACTTGAATCATGATTTTGGTTCCGAACAATAAATTGTTCTCCACCGAAATTGATCAAGTATGAACAAATGTTCATTAAGCTTAGTCATTATATTTCGATAAATTCGTAAAATAAATAATTAGTTCTCGACTCGAAATTCTTGTCTATGCAAGATAGTCTAATTAGTTACGCGACAAACGTCTCAAGGATAAAAAAAGTGAATATAACTGTAGAAATAGGTGGTTCAGTCTTCACTTACCTTTTGTTGATGAAGTTCTCCAAAAGCTTCGGTTGATCTTCGCCTTCAAACGGTAGAACGCAATGACTTGTTCGTTTCTCAACTACCTCTATCCTAGACCAAGACTTAAATAATTGTAGACTAGAAATCAACATATAATTTTGAAAACTAAATTTGACAACAAGCTTGAGATGGCAACACTTGTGAGTTCGACCGAGCAATGCTCTAACAATCTTCTTCTTTGTCAATTTTAGTGACAAAATTATTTATACATATGGATAACAAAAATAAAGCTTCGAAAAACTCCTTGATCCATCATGCCTTGATTTCCTTGGTTTCTTCAACTCTCTTTGTACTCTTCATTATTTAAATTTGCAATGATTCTGAACGTGTTCTACTTATCATTGTTGTTATTGAATATCCGTAGCTATAATAACTTTCGTCATTATACAGAAACATAATATTATTATCTTCTCTCCAAAGTTCAATTGTATCTCAACTCTGAAGTAATACTACGGTGATATGTTTCTCCCCCTTAATCAATACCTACATCTTTTATATAATAAGTGAAACCTATTGCTTAATGATTCACCCCCCCCTACATAATGATCCGTAAAACATATGTATGTAGTATGAAACTATAAATAATTCTCCCCCTTTGTGTCAATAAAATTAACAAAGGTACGAAAATCGCGGGATCATAATGAATACAACCAAAATATATGTCAAGTATTAAGGAAGATAGAGATACTACATAATAACATAGTTAAATGCAACTCCTCATATCAACTTATTTAGATGATATCACATAGTAATAAATACTTAGCGCTCATCCTAGTAGATTAAAAAGATACAAGCATCCCCTTTAAAATTCCACAGCCACACTCCCCACAAAGATATAACAATTAAGAACAAATTCATTTAAGAACTCTCCCCCATTAAATGTCATTCCCAAGAGAACAACATGAGTGACCTTGCTTTTGTGAAAAAGAAGGATTTTGGCGGACATTAACAAATCACTAGGATTTTTACCTTAAGTATCGACATAAATTAATCTCAAGGCCGGTTACGAACAAAGAGACAATTTTACTCGATTTTACTCAACATAAGAGAATCTTACGGAGTGTGTCAAGCAGAAAAAACACAAAAGTGTGATCACTGTTAGAGCACTTCTCAGTCGAACTCACAAGCGTTGCTATCTCAAGCTTGTTTGTCAAGTTTAGTTGATCAAAACTATATACTTGATTTCTAGTCTACTTATAGCTATGTCTCGGATTTGGATAGAATGTGTAGTTGAGCTTTAGACTTCACGACGTTCACTAATTGAAGACGAAGATCTACTGAGGAGCTTGGAGGAACTCCATCAACAAAAGGTATGTGGAAACTAAAACTTATCTATTACTCAGAAGTCTATTCTATTCAATCTTCTAATGAGACTAAGTCGTATAACTATATAGAATTTTACATTATACACATTTGATATTTCGAGATGAGTTTATCTCGCTTATGTATTTCTCGAAATATGTGTTGGAAGCTTTTTTATTTAGTTATGTTCATCATATTCTTGACGAGTTTAGTTGGAAACAATTTATTTGTTGGAAACTAAATGTTAAGTTAAAAGATGATCATGTGAAAATTACCTTGAACATCTTACATGATTTCTGTGAGACAGTCATTTAATGTTAACTTGGGA
Source organism: Papaver atlanticum (assembly GCA_023531105.1). NCBI lineage: Eukaryota > Viridiplantae > Streptophyta > Magnoliopsida > Ranunculales > Papaveraceae > Papaver > Papaver atlanticum. The sequence continues at coordinate 1,523,363 of JAJJMB010006234.1, forward strand.
AGTTTCGTATTTATCATTCGATCACTTGAAAGTTACTTGAAGCTAATGGTATGTGTGAGATTACCATGGTCGTCTTCTAAGGATGTTTCAATGATTGAAACCAAGTTTGGGGGTGACTTTTTCTTTTTGATAGTTTCACCTTCTTTAGGGAATCATGACATAAGTGTGAAGCTGTCGTTTGTAAATATTGTATATTGGGTTGATCCCCAAATTTTCAGGTTATTAGTTTATGGAGATCCTTTATGTATATTCCAGTAGGTAATTCTATTTTCTTGTTTTATTTTTATTTGTTTATTTCGCATTATGAATTTCCCATCTTAATTTTTACGTTGGATGACTCAATTACATTGAGGAAAATGTAATGTTTAAGTGTGGGGGAGTGGTTAACTTTTTACTTTTTTTTGTTTTTTTCCAGGAAATTTCTTGCAATTTATGACCAGCTGTTGAGCGGGTCTATTGTAGGTTTGCAAGTATATTATGACCAGCTGTGGAGCGGGTCTAAATAAATAAATATATATAGAAAATAATAATAAATATGACCAGCTGTGGAGCGGGTCTATTATTTTTGTTTTCTTATGACCAGCTGTTGAGCGGGTTTTTCTCTATGTTACACAAATGACCAGCTGTTGAGCGGGTCTATTCTTTTGATTCACATGACCAACTGTTGAGCGGGTCTCTCTTGGTGTTACGCAAATGACCAGCTGTTGAGCGGGTCTTGAGGTTTTTCTCGAGGACTAGCAAAATGTAAGTGTGGGGGAATTTGATAAGCACGTAAGTGTGACGCAT
>JAJJMB010006234.1:1524158-1575048 GCA_023531105.1 Papaver atlanticum
GACATGATGAGTTAAACCCCAACACTGGGACGACGGAGGAGGCCGAACTTCATACATGGGTAAAAAAAAATTATTTTTTTTATGACTTTTGCACTAATATTAATTGAAATATGATTTTGATTAATTAGTTATTATTTTATTAGATGGGTCATGCTTGCTTAGATGTTTGATGTCCCATGCTTACGATTTATAACTAATGTTTTTAGAATCTACCTTGGAAAAAATAAGAGTCCATGTTTACATTTCTTGAGCTAAAATTGTTGAGAATAAATAATTGAACCTTATGTTATGAAGATTGGCCGAATCCTTAGTTCCAGTACCTCTTGCACCATTTGTAATATTATTGTATATTTTTATTAAATTTAAAAACTCGAATCTTCACAAGTCTTAGAGTTCGAATAATTTTTACTACAACTTCAAAATATTATCATTCGCGAACCGGGTTTGCGAACGGATTGACTAGGCCAAGGTCCGGAGCTGCTGTTCGTGTACCCAATTTGCGAACTCAGTGGTTAAGTTCTAAAATCGGTTATGTATGATTCTCATACTCATGAACTAAAACATTTATGATTTAAGGAATGCAAATTAACTTTGCAGACCGTGGCTTAATTTTCATGAATTGATTATTGTATAAGTACTTTGTACGATTACGAATCAATCCGATTTTGTTTCAATTTTTTCATATATATTTCTATGAGATAGTGAACAATTGAACAACTCTATTTGAAACACAATTAGATTCATTTGATTATCTTTCATGATTGATTGATCATCATATTTAATCTAGAAGTGTTAGATGAATATGGTTAAGACAAAAGTGTTCAAATGGCTAACTTTGGTTAACTCTTATTGAGCCAACTCAATATACACGTTTAGGTACGGTTACCCATATCTAAATATAAGTATATTTCATTTGTGTGTAACAAGTTCAGACCATCTAATGGTGGAGATTAATTGCTTAATTTCTAAGCATACTTAGCTTGAATATTAAATAAGGATTTCATGTAATGGTGAATATTGAATGCTTTGTTACTAAGCTATCTTAGCTTTGATTGTAAGGAACCCTGATTTGAAAGACTATATAAGGGAGAATTCTAGCAACTGGAAAACCTAATCCCGACACTTTCCTGTGTCCTAGTTGCAAACTAGATTCGATTCTCCTTTAACCTAGGTTTTTCCAAGACCATATTAGGTTAACGACTTAAAGACTTCATTTGGGATTCGTGAAGCCAGATCCAACTATTTTCTCCGTAGTTGCGTATTCTGATCTTACTTGTTCTATCGTATTGAGTTTTATCTTCTCTAAGATTCACTCGAGATTTATCTTCGATAGGTAAGATATAAAAAGTAATCACAAAAGTTATTCGTCTCAGACTCTTATGATTCCACAATAAAAAAATTATGTTAATCAGTCGGGTTATTGTGAGGTGATTGATATTTCTAGGCTGCTCTTCGGGAGTATAGGATCGGATTATCAATTGGTTCCTATTCACCTTGATTTTTATCAAAAAACGGAACAAAAACCGAATAAAGAATAGACATATCTGTGGGAGACAGATTTTTTTATATGTCTTCAACTTTGGGTCGTAGCAACTCTTAGTTGTGGGTGAGATCAGCTAAGGGAATCAAGTGCGCAGAATCCAGCGTGGTTCTAGAGGCGTGAAGAACGCGACCGTACCTTAATCGGTGTGAGACTTGGTTAAGGCTCAACTATACATTCCAGTCCGAAGTTAACTTGTAGTAGGCTAGTGTCTGTAGCGGCTTAATACAGTATGGTGTTCAAAGCTAGACTAGGTCCCGGTTTTGTTTTTTTCATTTGCGGTTTCCTCGTTAACAAAATTTCAGGTGTCTGTGTTATTTATTTTCCGCAATATATTTTTTTATATAATTGAAATATCACAGGTTGTGCGTAGTTCAATCAGTTGATAAATCCGACCTTGTTTGTTGGATATAACTTGATAGACACTTGGGTATTGGTCTTTGGTACCGTCCAAGTTATTTCTCATATCAATCAGGCTCACGGATTTCTTTCTGTTCGATTTGATGATTGTATTGAAAAACAGAGATAAAGCTCTTTGATATATTTCTTGATTGAGTCTCATTTTTTATTTGGTGCTCTCGGAATTATATTGGAGTTTAGTCCATACAGATTGCCGAACAAATTATTGGGTGTGGTTGTTATACCCCCATTTTTTCAATTGCTATCAGAGCAGGCAAACACGCTAAGACCTCATAAGTCTGTGTTTGTAGCAATCTTATTTCTGTGGATAGAAGTTTACCTCGCTTTTACGCACATAGAAATGTCTTCCAAAGTTTTTGATTATGCCAAATGTCTTGGGCTTACCTCAAAGGGTAACTCCTTAGCAGATTCTTCCGAATCCCGAGGTAGAAAACTTTTGTTATCAGATTCTGATATCAACCCTTCGAAAGTGACAGTTGACACTATGTCAGAATCTGAGATGGAACTCACCAGAACCTTAAAACAATTTGCTAAGATTATTGATTTTCAAGCTTCTAAAATTAGATCTCTTGAAGAAAAATATGCTCAGCTCACTGATGAACTTGAGAAGTCTCTTGATAGAGAACTGGAACTCTTTAGTATGGTTGAATCTTTTTCTAATAATCTCGAAAACCTCGTTCAAGAAACTACTATTCAGTGCAAAAATATTAGTATGCTTGAAGATACTGTTAAAGAAGACACAACTAGAGAAGAACGTTTAATCAAATCTCATTCATCAGAATTGAACAACTGCCGTGTTGAAAAAGAAAAACTTGTTGCATCTCCCTTACTAGCCCTGGAACAGTGTAACTCCTTGAAAAGAGAAAACTCTGTTTTAGTGAGTATGTCTTCTTCAGTGCCTATTTCTAATACTCATGAGGCATTACCTAGCATGGAGAAAATTACTTCTAAGGAATTATCCGCTAAGAAACGTATGCCTAACTTGTGGATATCTGTAATGCTATGAGTCAAAAAAGGGATTCGTCAAAAGTTTCTTATCTACGATCCTGTTCATTATGTGGGAAAAAGAATCATAATGTTCTACATTGTTTTGCTAGAAGGAAACCGATTTCTTATCTTCAAAATTTGCTTCTTTTTACAGTCGACAGAGTAAATAGTCTGACGACATCTACAATGGTTGACACTCCTGCAGAAAACTAGAGATCTCATAAAAAGGGTTTCCAAGGTCACTCCTCTAGAAATCCTTTTTGGAATCGTGCTCTTCATAATGGTGCGACTTCTTACACCTCTTATGTACACGCTCCCAATGCTTATGAGAATAAGTCTGGCAGGTCTAAGTCTAGGAGATTGGACTATCGTAATCTTTATTCTTTGGAATGGATCTCAAGAGGTCCTAGACTTAATCCTCAGAAAATCCTTCTAATGGAGATTTAAAAAGGTCGATGTCTAATTCTTCTGGAGTAAGATATAACCAAAGGAAGGTAAGGAACACACAGCACAGACACTCAAAAGGTATTTACAATTCTTCCCTCAATATTCGCAGTGGGATTTCATTTCACTCTGTTACCTAATTCTAGGTAAATTAATCCTTGAAACTAACTTGAGAGTTGCAAGGATGATAATTGTGGGATACTCAAGTTCGTTGTTTCATACTGTCTGATTATATGTTTGAAATAAAGTTGTTTTCTTCGTATGTGAATGTTGAGTCATAGCTTGACTCCTAGTAACTAATGTATCTTGTTGATTTTTTCTTGTGCTCTAATTTTTAGTAAATCGAGCTATGAAAATCTATGAGATATCTAAAAACAGAGTGTATTTCCTTATTTTGGACCCTTGCTGACCCAGTAACTTTCCGTAACCGGTCTGCAAATGTCCATCTAGTGTTATTACTAAGAGTTTGTATATGGTTTCTTTGACAAGGGATCTACTCTATTTTTCTTGTTTGCAAATATATATTTTTACCATATATTTGTTCATCTCCATCCCTATCTAAAAAAAAATAATACATGGAGGACTTGTCAAGATCTCAGGAAGTGGTGAATCTTGACATGGAAGAAGACATCAAAGGATGCAGTTCGGTTCAAGAACTTGTTTTGAAGAAGATGATTCCAAGAAAAGAGTACAACTCTTGGATTGTTGAATCTGTCAAGGATTTAATTCATATCAGAATGACTCAAAGGTCGAATTTACAAACCTTCAACTGCAAATAAATCATTTCATTGATGACCATACCAAAATCCTTGAAAATCAAAAAGCTTTGATAAGGAACCTGATGGCTGTCGTAAGTGCAATCAAATTAATAATCTTATTTCCACACAATTAATTGGTAATATAATTGAAGTAAGGATCATTCCCACGAAGAGCAGTGAGTTTTAGTTGTCAAAGTGTCACAAAGGGGGGGTTTTGTTTTAGATTTTAAACAAAATAAATAATTAAAGCAGGTAAAGTTGAATTGTAATCAATAGAGAGAGATATGATCGAGGAATCCTTCTTCGTTAATAAACCGTCAATGAGTTATTATAGTTTCCTACTCGTTGTTAATCATACATTATCACCAACCATAGAATAACAGCTAGATCAGTGTTATCCCCTAAATTCCTTATATCACTGGATACGGAAGTTTTCGCCTACCAGATTCTATTAGTCTAAACCACCTAGTAGTAGATCACTCAAGGTGTAATTTGGTCGAATGCTTTATCTTTTGTGAATTCATAGGTTGATCATACTAATTAGACTCTTAGATCAAGGTCCACTTTTTAGTGTTATTTATACACACAATCGCTCCACAGAATCCCTCTGTAAGGTTTTGTGTTCTCTACTTGTGTACAAGTTATTCGACGATTACTTATCTCCTAACTCAATACTAGCAATAGATTAAATCAACAAATTAATTTAGTTGGCCACCTAAACAATTCATCAATCAATTATAAATATTCGATATAGTATAAACAAACGATAATCATATGAAGAACTTCAAAGTAGATTAATATAATAACTCAAATCTTGTTTACAACTTAGAATTCATCCTCAATCAATAGGTGTTTATCTACTCATGGATGTGGAAACATCTATGATATACATATAAGAAAAGTTAAGAGTTATCGTTACGATTGAAGAACCGCTCCGAAACCCTAGCTTTCGCTCCGTGTGTTGTTTCTTCTCTGCAAGACTTACAATTTATTGACCTCTTGATTATTTTTCATTCAAGACCTAATACCTCTTTTTATAGGTTTACATTGCTTGGCCTTCAAGTATCTAGTTCGGTTCAAGAACCCAACCCGAAAATATGAAATAAAGACTCTAACCGTGAGTTTAGGCCTTCACCAGTATTCATAGGGCCAGTCGCAGGTGTGAAAGGGGAATGAGAACTGGTGTTAGCCGGTTAAAGAGAGAGAAAAGGAGAACGTGGCGAAAAGGAAGCGAGATTTAAGGGGATGTGGCGGTTACAAAATCTTAGAAGGATTCTTTTTACCTTCTCGATTCTCTGCGAATGAAAAAAGAAAAGGTAAAATGTAGGTACAGAAAACCTACCCACCACGTGTGTCAACGATAAGAAATGAAATTAACGAAGAAGATCTCGGCAGAAGATATTATTACCAATCTTGGGGACAAAGCATTTATGAAAGGCCGAATCAATTATCAGAAGCACTTTATCGAAAATTGGATCTGCGAAGTTCAAATAGATGTTCGTAAAAATAGATTGCGAAAAGAAAGAAGACTTAACGAAGATAGAAGAACCGTCTAATTCGGCGAAGAAGAAATGATGAGGCGAAGTGAAGAGTTCGTAGGCGAAGTGAAGAGTTCGTAGGCGAAGATAAATTATTAGGCAAGAAATCATGACAGCTGTACTGACAAGTCACCGAAGTTATCAGCGAAAGAGAGGGAAAAACTTTATTGAAAACTGGATTGACGAAGTAAAACTGAAAGTCATGAAAATTGTGTGATTATCCACGAAGTAAACATGAGATGTACTCCACTTTCTGATTTGCCTATAAATAAGAACCTTGAGTTAGTAAGAAGGGATTGAGTAATATTTTAAGGGGAGAGCTACATTGAGAGAAATAGAGAGTCTAAGTTTGTAATCATCTAGTCTTTCATTCTTGTATCATCATCATCATCATCATAGTTTTGAGTAATAATAACTTTGATTTCAATCTCGTGAATATTACTTAGAACTTGTGTAATTGTTTACTTGGGTGTGACTGTGGGATTTACTGCAGTTACAACTGTTTCAAACTTCTTCTTCAGTTTTCTTGCAGCTCTTTTTTTCCTATCGCATTATGTATCCCGTTTTGAACATTAATCCCACGTGGGACTGACATGATTAATGTGTATATTGTAAGGTTTACAGCAACCCGAGATTACTTCTATTGGTACCCTGATAGGTGGGCATTTTCTACACGTAAGAAGAATACTAGTTATTTGACATTTTCCTTGTATTCCTAGTTTTAGACATGGTTTGTTTTATTATGATTATTGGGAATGCACGATGTGGGTGCTAAACATCATCGCCTGACCTGTGATCCTGCTAAAATTATAGGGCATTGTTGAAAGGATGGCTTGTCAATATGCACAATTTCCTCCTCTTCACAAACCTGCACCTTTTTTAGCTAATTCTGAAGCTTTAAAATTAAGTTTTGCATCAATTTTTTCGATCGTCCGTCCCACCGTAGAAATGGTCATCTAGTACATATAGGCGATGTAAAATAAAATTAAGGATTTGGTTTTAATTAATCATTTACAACTATGATCTAATCTGGTGATCAAAATAACACGATTCGAGAATATCTAACGGTAATTAGACGGCTAGATTATAACGATGTGATGGGAGAAACGGCAGGCGAGCACGGCCCTAAATCACAAAATTGATGCTTTTGTGGGTCACTGACAACATCATGTGGTCTATACATATGGACAGGTATCACAAGTTCTAACAATCTTTAAAAACTATCCGATTACATCGGCTAAAAACTATCCGATCACATCAGCAAGACATCGCCGGAGATTTCCACTACTGCTTGCATATGCTTATGAGTTATCAGGTCCTCGTTTTTGGATTAAATTTCTCCAAAATAAAGTCAAAAAAATTCTTTGGAAATATTTTGTTTTCGGTATTTAAACCATGATTAATTTTGCAAAACAGCATAGGCAGACCTTATGACATCGAACAAATAGGAAATATATATATATATATATATATATATATATATATATATATATATATATTATTTTATTTTTACAGAAAATGATAAGATTTTAGAAAAAGAAAACTAGGTCTGAAGCCCAATACAGGAACTCTGAGAACTTAAAATCCAAGAGGAGTAAACATAAAATATCATAGTCAGTTACAGATCAACCATTATCCAAGGCTATTTCCCAGTTCATGAGGATGTCCCTAAAGCTTGTGAAACGAAACCATGAATGTTGATCTCCCCAATTGTAGATAATCCTCTTGATCTCTATGATGACCATCTCCTTGTCTCTGCCAATCTTTTTAGCCATCACCCTTCTATTTCTTTCTTTCCACATTACCTATGTTGGAATCTTGCAACAATTAACAACACGTTAGATGTATCAAAATAATATCTAAAGAATCGAATCAAAACAACTCTACCGAAACAACTTGACGAGGGCAGAATCACAGGTTCAACAAGTTGTCCTTAACACATTAGTTCGTCCCACTCCTTTCACCCTCGTTTGTCAATATATCCATAAGCAAATGGTTATATAGTGGAACTCCTCTTTAGTTTTCCACAATGTTGGACTAAAGGAACATTATCATTCACTCATAAAATGAGTAAGTATCCTTGGACCCTTAAGTCACTAGATCAAACCACACCAAGACTAAAACCTATTTTATTACAAACTCATTTTTCTCCAACAATCCCCCACATGAATGAAATTTCGATAAAAAACGAAAAATCAGAGTACTGAAAATACCATTTAGGAAAAGGTGTCCATGAGGTCTTGAACCCTTGCTTAGTGAGAAGTTACCGGAACTACTTGCTAGACAGTGAACGCGATTTCTTGAACTGCTAGCGTTTGGTGCAATTCGCGATAACATCCACGCATGATATCCTCCTAGTGTTGCTAAGTTCATGCCGTTTTGTCCATTTTGGCCCTGGACGTATCCTGTTTCTCAGAATGCTCTAGAGAATCGGCTCCATTCTCATAGGAAGCGACCCACTTCCTCATTCAGATAGGTGAGTTCCATCAAGAGTGTTTACTGCTACACCCCACTTCAATCTTAAATTGAAACTATAGAACTCATTAAGACTTATTTAAAAAGTCATCCTCCACATGCAGTCACACTATCACATCTACACCATAGGGAAGGGACAGAGAATGAAACTCTCTGATAGTGTTTACCTTTACCCACCACAAATTAGTTGTCTCATTCGAAACCTTGATCTTGGGATCTCCAGTCAGCAAGGTTGAGTATCCTTCATGTAAAGTTTAATTATTGAGCCTAAGCCCCATCCCCTTTGATGCTTTACTAACTATCTCCTTGGACAAACCTTTCGTCAAAGGGTCCGCGATATTCTCCTTGGACCTTGTCCAATCTATGGAAATAACGCCAGTTGAGATTAGTTTTTTCAAAGAATTGTGTCTTCTACGCATATGTATAGACTTTACATTGTACAAGCTACTCTTAGCTCTACTTATTACAGCTTTGTTGTCACAATGTATAGATATAGCTGACGCATGCCTATGCCAGAGAGGAATATCTTCTAAAAAGTTTCTTAGCCATTCGACTTCCTCTCCTGCTTTATCTAACGCAATAAACTCTGACTCCATAGTGGAACGAGCTATACATGTCTGTTTGGAACTCTTCCAAGATACAGACGCACCTGCTAGAGTGAATACATATCCACTCGTAGACTTAGAATCCTATGAGTCTGCTATCTAGTTTGCATCGCAAAATCCCTCAAGGACGGCCAATACCCTTCGTAATTCAAACAAAAGGTCATTGTGTACTTCAAGTACTTTAGCACTTTAATAAGTGCATCCCAATGTATCTTCCCTGGATTACAAGTATACCTGCTTAACCTACTCACAGAATAAACAATATATGGTCTCGTACAGTTCATCAAATACAACAGACTTCCTATGACTCTCGAGTATTCAAGTTGGTTAAATCCTACACCCTTATTCTTCTTGAGATGACAAGAAGAATCATATGGAGTACAAACAGGTTTACAGTAAAAATGATTATATTTCTTAAGTATGGATTCAACATAATGAGACTGACTCAGACTATAGCCATTAGAAGTTTTTCGAATCTTCATCCCTAATATGACATCAGCGGGGCCTAAGTATTTCAAGTCAAAGTTCTCACTCAACAGTTTCTTAGTGGAATTAATAACATCCATGTTTGTACCTAGTATAAGCATATCATCAACATACAAGCATACAATCACATAGGCATCCTTGACAAGTTTAGTATACACATACTTATCAGATTCATTAATTATAAAACCACTAGAAATCATCACATGATAAAATTTAGCATGCCCCTGTTTAGGTGCTTATTTCAATCCATACAAAGATTTAATCAGTTTACAAACTTTCTTTTCACAACCTTTAACTACAAAGCCCTCGGGTTGTTCCATATAAATTTCTTCATCAAATTCACCATTAAGAAACACTGTCTTTACATCCATTTGATGTATCTCTAGGTTATGGACAGAAGGTATATCAATTAACATCCCAATGAAGTTAATTTTACTCACTGGTGAATAGGTATCAAAGATATCTATACCTTCTTTCTGTTTGTAGCCTTTTGCTACCAACCTAGCCTTGTATTTTTCAACAGTTTCATCTATTTTACGTTTCCTCTTGAAAATCCATTTACAACCTATGGCCTTAGACACTGGAGGTAAATCTACAAGTTCGAAAGTACCGTTTTCTCGGATGGAATCCATTTCACTAATTGAAGCTTCATTCCACCATGGAGATTCAGGACAAGTCAGGGCTTCTCTATAAATCTGAGGATCAGACTCGGCTAGGTATGTAATGCAACCAGGATAGGTTTTCTCAGTTCTAACCCTTTTACCTCTTCTAGGTTCTATTTCTGGTCCATCTTCCTCTAAAGGTAATGACTGACTGGTTGACGGCAAGTCTAGGGGATCATCTAAACATCTCTTTCGAAAATCACTTTTCATAGGAAAAACATTCTCAAAAAACTCAGCATCCCTAGACTCCATAATAGTGTTCAATCCTATGTCAGAAATTTCATAACTTACAACCATAAACCTATAAGCACTAATATGCCCAGGATACCCGATAAAACACAATCAACTATTTTTGGTCCTATCTTAGTTTTCTTAGGAGGAGGGATGGCCACATTTTCCAAACACCCCCACACTTTGAAGTAAGCATAAGATGGTTGTCTACCTTTCCATAACTTATATGGAGTTTTACCTGATCCTTTAAAGGGTACTCTGTTCAGGATATAATTGGCTGAAAGGATCCCCCCCCCCCCCCCCCAAGTTCGAAGGTAACCCTGAACTAATCAACATGGCATTCATCATATTGATAGACGCATTTATGTGTCTATTTTCATCTCTATTGTGTATATTGTTAGTACCCATTTTTGTACTAATTTTGGTATTTTATCTCTTTGTAGGTGTTTTTGGAGAAATAGGCTTTTGCGGCGAAATTGGCTCGAAAAGTTGTTAAAGACACCTGGAAGGACATTTTCTATTCAGACTCTCATTTTGGATAAGGGGTAACCCAATTCCAAGCAGCTACTAAACACAGACCGGGACTGGATAGGGGGACTCCATTTCTTCACGTTTTGAAAATGAAAATTGGCGGGAAATAATCTTTTCACGGTGCAGAATTAGGGTTCAGATTTTAGAAGTGTTTGGAGGAGATTCAATTGTTGATTCTTGTAGGGATTGATCTGTTAGGACAAAACAGGCTTGGTATGGGTGATTTCCTGCAGCAAATTGGGCTTGATAACTAGTTCTCAATTAAACAGGGAAAGAAGAGTATTACGGGTTTGGATAGAGTTTGAGAAGATATTTGGTCGGATTCGATCATTGGGTTGGATTGGGATTAGTTGATTACACCCAAAAAGGAGTGTTAAGAGCCTTGGATTCGTTAAATAAGGAAGTATTCGTCAATTGGAAGAAAACAGAGACCGGGTTATTCTTGGTGTCTATTGGTTTTATTCTGGAAGTTATGTGTAATTCAGGGGAATATTTTCTTATAGATTTGCTTCTATCTATTACGCAGGAGAGTGTGGGAAGTTTAGAAAACTTGGAAGACGTGTAACTGATGAGAAAAGGAAAGTGCCGTAACTTGTTGAGGAGGAAAAATCAAAGATATTCTCGAGTTTTCTTTGCCCTGCCATGTATAAAAAGGTTGGTACGAGTCCTAGAGAGGTAAGGAATACTTTGGGGGAAGTTTAGAGCCTTAGAAAAGCCAGAAAAATCAACTTGAAGAGGACGAGTTCTGCTGCTGCTGCCGGAGAAGAAGAAGAAGAACATACGACGCATAGTTAGTCACAGAAACTGTTGCCGTAGCTTTCATATTCAATACCCTTTGTAACAATTTTTCCAACAAATAGTTTCAGTTCGCAACAGTTATATTCCTCTGTAACAGTAGGTTCTGTAACAATTATATTAGTTACAGAATCCGCTGCTTTTACACTTTTCACTCTTTTAATCAACTTTTGAGCACCAAAGATGTATTTTGAGAACATGATTAATATGAGGAGCTAAACCCCTTAGCCGAGGCGACGGAGGAAGCCATTGTTCCATGAAAAGTGGTATAATTCTATTTTAATTATTTTTGCAATTTTTTATATGATTATTTGCATAGAACTAATATAGGAAAATTGATTTTTATTGAGTAGTTGTGAATTGTTTTGATGGAACATGCTAGGTTTTAAAACTTTTGATGTTTCATGCTTTATGTTTACAATTATTACTTCAAAAATCTATTAGAGGCAAAATATTAGAATCACTTTAAAAGAAAGAATTGCATGAATATTGATTAGAGTTTATCACTTAATTGGTTAATGGTGGAATCCAGAGTCTCGGTGTTTTCTTTATATTTTTGATACAACTTTATTTGAATTGTTGAGTTTAATTTGAGTCTAGAAAATCCTTCACAAGTTCGAGAAACGAATCTTTTTACCACTACAACTACAAAACACATCACATATCCTTAAGGGTACGGTTCTTACGTTCAGCTACACCATTGGATTGAGGTGAATAAGGGGCTGTAGTCTCATGTATTATGCCATGTTATTCAAAGAAATCTCATACAGGAATTTCATACTCACCACCACGGTTAGACCTAACAGTTTTAATGGTAGGATTCAATTGGTTTTCAACTTCACGTTTATATATCTTAAAGGATTCTAAGGCATCGTCCTTCTCTCTAAGCAAATAAACATGATAGTACCTCGTACAATCATCTATAAAAGAAACAAACCATTTCTTACCACCTCTTGTTTGAACTGACTTCATATTAACTAGGTCTGAATGGATTAATTCTAAGGGTTTAGAGTTTCTCTTGACATTCTTATTGAATGATTTCTTAGCATGCTTAGATTCTACGCAAATATAACACTTATGATTTTTAACTAAAGTGAATTTGGGTATGCAGCCTACGCTATCCAGTTTATGCATTTACATGACCAAGTCTACCATGCCAAACATTCAATGACACACACATATAAGCAGAAGAATCATTCAATTTCATTTCAGGACAGGTTATATTAATTTTATATAGACCCCCAGTCTTATAACCCTTACCCACATAATCATTGCCCTAAGTTACTATAAGTTTTCCAGACTCAATTGTAACTTTAGAACCCTTATCATCTAAAACAGAACAAGAAACAAGATTTTTGCAGATGTATGGAACATGAAGAACTTCATTCAACGTGAGAGTCTTGCCAGATGTGAGCTTCAGACCGACCTTTCCTTTTCCTGCAACCTATGATGCAGATGAGTTACCCATATAGAGTTTCTCGCCTTCCCATACCCTCTGGTAGGAGGTGAACATGTCTCTATTCCCACAAACATGCTTGGTAGCTCCAGAGTCTACCCACCAGTCCATCACATTGGTCACCAAATTAACTTCATACACTACAGCAAAAAACTCGTCCTTGTTCTTTTCAACCAAGTTGGCATTATCATTCTTGTCCTTACGATGTCTACAGTGAACTGCCATATGGCCAGTAACTCCACACGCATAACAAGCACCCTTAATTTTGTAATGCTAGACTCTGGTTTTCGAAACGTAACTTTCTTGGGAGGACCGCGCTTAGAGTTGCGATTGTTACTCTCACCTTTTCCAGCTTTGGAAAATTTGTGTTCAGTCACATGAGCTTTGTTACTCATGTCCCTTGCAGAAGACAAGTTCTTATCTTTGGAGCACAACAATTCTTCCACTTGAATCTTTTTTCCCAATTCAACCATGTTGATCTCACCAGTTTCATGTCTTAGCTTTCTCTTATACTCCGACCAAAAAGATGGTAACTTCTAAATTACCGCAGAAAATTGAAACGTCTCATCAATGACCATACCTTCAGCAAGAATTAATCTCGTTAATGATTTGTTGAAGCTCGAGGAATTGATCAACAACAGGCTTATCATTCGTCATCTTGAAGTCCATAAACTTCGCCACCAGAAATTTCTTGCTCCCTGCAGTTTCAGCTTGGTACTTTGCTTCTAACGCAGTCCACAAATCGTGAAATTTTCTTTAGCATTGTAAAAATCATACATCGCATCTTCCAAACCGTTCATGATATGATTTTTAGCAATATAGTTACCCCTCATGTAAAACGCTTTATCATCATCAGTATTATATTCAACATTCATCAATACATCAAGAGGACCCTGCAGTACTGCGTCCAAATCATGATGGCTCAGGAAAAACAACATCTTGGATTGCCATCTCTTGAAATCCTTTCCGTTAAACTTCTGTGGTCTTTCAACGTCGATCTTTGTTGCCATTGTTGCAAGGATTATTAATGTGTTAAGATTGTTGGAATCTTGCAACAATTAACAACACGTTAGATTATCAAAATAATATGTAAAGAATCGAATCAAAACAACTCTACCGAAACAACTTGACGAGGGCAGAATCACAGGTTTAACAAGTTGTCCTTAACACATTAGTTCGCGGGTATACTCGAGATGAGCAATGCTAACCCCTCACAACAAAGATGTTTCCAGGATAAGACTACCCATTATCACTTGAGTTAGCACAACGCAAGTTACCCACTCTTGAACTTAGCAACAGGGATTGCAAGTGAACACGCCGTGAAAACAAAGAAAAAAGAAGATAAAAAGAATTTCTTCTGGTATATTTTGAAAACAGATTTTCGAGTTATATTTATAGGAGAAAATACTTGCATAGGTTTTAGGTTTTCTTCAAAAACAAGTTTTGTTTCTTGTAAAACAATTAAAACACGTAAAAGGAATTTTTCCATAAATAAAACTCTTAAAAAAATATTTTTTGAATTAATTTCCTAAAGAAACAACTTGCAAAAATAAATTCTATTAGACTCGGGACTTGGTGCATGGTATACACGCATGTGCATGGGTCGAAACATGTATATTTCGGCCCACTCCTTCCACCCTCGTTTGTCAATATATCCATAAGAAAATGGTTATACAGTGGAACTCCTCTTTAGTTTTCCACAATGTGGGACTAAAGAAACATTTCATTCACTCATAAAATGAGTAAGTATCCTTGGACCCTTAGGTCACTAGATCAACCACTCCAAGACTAAAACTTCTTTTATTAAAAACTCATTTTTCTCCAAGAACCTATGCAATAGAAAAATGAAGAATGTACCAGATCTTCTTAGCAAGATTTTTACATCTTGATGCATGCCAATCTTCCTCCTTAAAGACCTTGACAAAATAAGCTCTCACGTTGAACGGTGATGAAACCCTCACTTCTTATTGGCCGAAATAGGCATTTTCTAATGTAGAAGCTATGGTGAGGACACTTGGCAAAACTCTATTGGTCGAAATATTAAAAATTGGATTACACTTTATTTACATCAATTATTTAATTGTTCGTTAGTACCGCCGTCAATAAAAAGGAAGGTAGACAACACTTCCATGAGAGTTTTAATCTAATTAATTTTGTTACACCGTGTTTACACCAAATACTTAATTATACGTTAGTAACACCGTCTTATATGGACAATACTTTTGTCAACCACGGAAAAAAGAAATTGCTTAAATTTTTTTAACAATTTGCAACGACTTATATTTAATTAGATGGCTATTTTTTTTCCTAAATTTTTGTATACATAAAACATGTATAATAAAGAAGCCGGATCATTCTTCTTAATAAGGAAACCGGATTATTCTTCTTAATTAGATCATCATATAAATAAGGAAACTATGTTTTTTTATATAAGAAAACGGTCCGCGAGTTATAACCCCAAAGGTGTCACTATCCATCCATAAAAAACCCATCAAAACAAAAGTAACACAAAAACCCCCAAAGCATTTGATGAAACCAATTTTGGATGGATCATAAAATTTGATGAAACATATAGAATTTGATGAAACCAATTCTGGTTTCATCATAAAATTTGATGAAACCAATTTTGAAATTTGGGGTTTTTGTATCCATTTTTAAAAATTTGGGGTTTTGTATCAAATTTGTTTAAGATAGAGTTTTAATGGATCCCAACATTTAAATGGGGTTTTTGTACCACAAGACCATGTTAATATATGTGAAACCGTGTTTTCTTTATACTAGTATCGCGCCCGTGCGTTGCATGGGATCAGATTGGCTGTCGACCAATCTAACATTATCTGTTGAATGAAAACTTCTAAAAATAAATCCACGGAACCGATGAGATATTTCTTCTCTCTAAATATAAATACCCATTAATACGTGTTCATAAATAAATTATAAATCAGTATGCTTCAGCATTGACGGGACTTGTGAGTATAATTGTTCCTCAAATAAGGTAAAAATGTTAAGTACATTGCATAGCCTGAAAGGGCCAACAAAAAGAAATACCAAGTGAAAGACCTTTATACCTACTTAATAAGAAAAATTTAAATGAATAGGTCACTCGAGTATATCCTTTTAACACGACTTCATTTGTTTTCTCAATTAGAATTTTCAATCCACTTTGGCTCGTGGTTCTCGAGATCGCGATATAGAGCTGTCCGTGCAAGAAAACTGGCTTTGGAAGATAGATTCCCACCTTGTCGATGCTCTAACCGTGACTCTTGCTTATCGTTATTGAAAATCGTACCTTAATAGGAAACTGCACTATCGTCATTCTTGGAATGGTAGTACTTTTACCAATACCACTCTGTTATAATCAGAGCTTGAATAATTCTTGTGCATATCCGGAAAATAATGAGTCAAGCAAAGCTGCTCCAATCACCTTGATGGGGAAATTTTTTAATCTGCATGAACTACGAATAAGAAAATCTACGAACAAACTATATAACCACAAAAAGAATAGATAAACTAAAAGACATCGCTTAATGCCAATTTGTTCCTCAACTATAATGTGGCAATACCATCCATGCATACTCCATCCCAGCATAAAAGCAAAGGAAGATTAAAGAGGAACAAAAGCTATATATACTACCTTGAATTGGGATCACAGATTTTCTTTTTATCACCTTGATGCATACTCCGTCAAGTTCACAGATTTCCTTTTTAAAACCTCATTATGGATAAGGGATCTTCATGAGGGTCTTCCAATTTTACCATAGAAACCAAAATATCTATAAAAAAAGGAAAATGTCACATCAAACTTGAAAGAATTACATAAATATAAGAAAACATTGAATGTCCCATAACCCAAAGAGTTAATGATCTATTATGTCCCATTGTCCCTGGTCTCACATTTCTAGCAACGGCGCAGCATGGCAGAAAGTAACTTGCTACAATCCGTGTTTAAAAATTAAGTTCAAAGCGCAAAATCTACGGTTGAAATCCTAATTTAAGAGTTAAAGACGCAAATAAAATAACTTAGGTTTAGACCCAATTGTCTGAGGGAGTTTATAACTCTTCATGGTTGAAATAAAGTGAATGACCAAAATTTCTAATGAATTATGAAATTTCAGTAACTACAACCGTTAAATAATAGATGAAAGGCATTCATCATTAACAATATACGAATATATGCTGGTAAGAAGGGGATGGGATACTAACTTTTTTTTTTCTTTTGAAGGAACAAGGGGCTATACAGAGCCCCTCGACTAATTATATTAATAAAATGTCAACAAGTGACATAAATTCATATATCATCAACAAAGAATAGTAAAAAATACATTTAATGAGAGCCCCTATTACAGAGGATCTAATACACATTAAAAGTATTGAGTACATATTCAAATAGAAAACAAATGTTTTCTGAGGGATGGTTTTTGGAACTCTTTCCAACCATTTGAATAACTTCTTCAAATCTTGATGCTCCCATAGCAAGGAGTAATAAGCACATAACATCATAATCACGATTAGAACCGGTAGCCATGGATCTTGTATCCAGTTGCAGAGAACTACGTCATACCGGAGGAAATCGTCATCAACAATATACATGAACATACCATCACATGTTAACAAAGTACCATTAAGGCTATTATATTCTTCATAATGACAATAGTCGGCCATTAGAAGACGATCAGGAGAAATATATACAAAATCTGAATTTAAAATCCCTGTAGAACAAGGACAAGTTTTATTGAAAGCATAAAAACCTAATTTAAATGTTACCCAAATTTACTCTAATTAATATTAGAGTAAATCTAGGTAACACTCAAAAATCTACTAAGAAATTGATATGTAATTGAAGATTTGTAAAAGGAATTGATAAAGAAGAAGAAGAAGAAGAAGAGGTAGTTTGAATATTTTTTTGGGGATATTCAGTTATGCGGAGCACTTGGATATCCTAGAGACTTTTTCAATGGGATACTAACTGATATCTCTAAGGAGTACTAACTAATCACCGCCAGTGTATGAAGTCATCATACTCATCCATTTCAATATTAGTGCAAATACCTGCCCACTCAAAATTATCCACCTCTGTCTTTTGCTTGTGCCAACGATTTGTTATTGAGCGGCTATAAGAAGCGCATGATCACATTAAAAGAATAAAACTGCTATATATATGTAATTGCAAAAGCATAATACTTAGAAATTAACGTTAAACAATTGGAATCCCATAATGGCTTAACCACTAAGATTAGACAAGTTAAGCTATAGGACTTCATCACCAAGGTTAATTATAAAAATTCAGCTTCATTTACCAGAATTGATTGTTGAACACAATTCACACTTTCTTTGCTTTCAAAAAGAGTTGTTTTCAGGGTAATCATCTTAATTATAGGACATCACCAATTCATCATCACATAAAACTTCAATCAGATAAACTTTGACAGACAAAAATCAAGCATATGATGAAAAGCAAAGATGGATAAGTACAAAATGAATAAATTTTCCTCAATAAAGGTAAAATTAGCGAGACTAATCACGATGGTTTGCATTGGGCATTTAGAGTGAAAGTCGCACAACCGAAACATGTTTATTAAAAGAACACCACCAAAGAATGTTGTAAGAGCACTGCTCGGTCGAACTCGCAAGCGTTGCTATCTCAAGCTTGTTTGTCAAGTTTAGTTGCCAAAACTATAAGTCTTGATTTCTAGTCTACTTATAGCTAAGTCCCGGACTAGGATAAAAAGTGTAGTTGAGCTCTAGACTCCACGACGTTCATCATACAAAGACGAAGAACTACTCAAGGAACTGGTGGAACTTCATCGAAAAAAAGGTATGTGGAGACTTGAACTTATCTATCACTCAAAAGTCTATCTACTCTATATCCTATCTTGAGACAAAAGACGTATTGGTAAGCTTTGATCATACACATTTGTTATTTCTAGCCGAGTTTATCTCGCTTATCTTTTTATCGAAATATGTGTTGGTAAGCTTTCGCTTTGGCCAAGTTCATCTCTACTCGTGACGAAAGTCATGTTATTTGTTTCAATCTCTTGAAAATCGCTTTGATGAAAAATAGTGTGTGAATAACCGTTATATATAACATCCTTTAAGAATGTTTCAATGATTGAAATGAGAGTTTAGAATATATAACCTTGAATGGATATAAACATTGTATGTGAACTCATACTTGTGTAAGTCAAAAATCCTTGAACCAAAGTATGCGTACTTTGCTGTTTAGGATAATCGGAGCTAAGTCCGCGTACTGTCGGAATTTCACATCCCGTGAATTTTTGCTGAAGTTTGTGAACTGAAAACAAGCTCAGTCCGGGTACTTAAGTATGCATACCTGTATGCGTACTTAAGTGGGTTATTTTCTAAAAACGGTTTATTCGTGAACTAAGACATTTATATAAGGAATGCATATTTTCAAACCGTGGCTATAATGTTCATGAATCGATTCGAGTGAATCAAAATCGTTTTTGCTTCGATTGTGTCTTGTATACTTATATGAGATCTAAGCAATTGAACAACTCTGCAACTAGTTAATTTTAGTCACTTGAACTAGTTATGGTGAAGATGAATAAGGTTGATAAGAAAGTGCCCATATGGCTAACCATTGGTTAACTACTGTTGAACCAACTAGGTGTACACGTTTAGTACGGTTACACAAACCTAAATGAATGTGCATTTCATTTGTGTATGACAAGCTAAGTTCGATCTAACGGTTGAAAGATATTAGCTTGAATCTAATCAGGTTTTCATCCAATGGTGAATATTGAATGCTTTGTTACCAAGGTAACTTAGATTGCAAACCCTGATTTGGAGACTATATAAAGGAGAACTCCAGCAACTGGGAAACCTAATCCCCACACCTCCTATGTGATACTAGTTGTATAAGCTAGAGTCGATTCTCTTTTAACCTTAAGTTTCTATCGAGACCCTGTAGGTTAACGACTTGAAGACTTCATTGGGATTGTGAAGACAGACCCAACTATTTTCTCTGTAGTTGCGTGATCTGATCTTGCTGTTTCTATCGTATTTGAGTACAATCGTAAGATTGGCTTGAGATTAATTTCTCTGATAGGCAATATAGAAAAGAAGTCACAAACATCTTCGACTCATCGTTTGTGATTCCACAATATCTTATTTCGCTAGTCGATTAAGATTATTGTGAGGTGATTGATAATTCTAGGCTGTTCTTCGGGAATATAAGTCCGGGTTATCGATTGGTTCCTGTTCACCTTGATTTATGTAAAGACGGAACAAAACATGTAGGTATTTCTATGGGAGACAGATTTATCTATTCCTGTAGACTTTTCTGTGTGATACATATTTGTTTATTAAAGTCTTCGACTTTGAGTCGTATCAACTCTTAGTTGTTGGTGAGATCATCTAAGGGAATCAAGTGCGTAGTATCCTGCTGGGATCAGAGACGTAAGGAGCGCAACTGTACCTTGGATCAGTGTGAGATTGATTGGGGTTCAACTACAGTTCAGACCGAAGTTAGTTTGTAGTAGGCTAGTGTCTGTAGCGGCTTAATACAGTGTGTACTCAATCTGGACTAGGTCCTGGGGTTTTTTTTTATTTGCGGTTTCCTCATTAACAAAACTTCCGGTGTCTGTGTTATTCTTTTCCGCATTATATTTTGTTATATAATTAAAATATCACAGGTTGTACGTTGTATCGATCAATTGGTAAATCCAACCTTTGGTTGTTGATTGAAATTGATTGATCCTTGAACACTGGTCTTTGGTACCGTTCAAGTTATTTCTCTTGTATTCAATCAGGCTCGCAGATTTCTATTTGTTTGAGTGAGGATTGAATCGAGAAAATGAGATATTGGATATACTTTTCATTAAGATTGAGTCCGACTGTCTAGTTGGTTCTCTTAAAAGTATATTGGAGTTAGTCCATACAGATTACTAAGCGAAATATTGGGTGAAGTTGTTAGACCCCCACTTTTTCAATTGGTATCAGAGCAGGTAAACACGGTTAAGACCTCATAAGTCTGTGTTTGTAGCGATCTGACTCTATGGACGGCAGTAATATCTCTGATAAACGCGTCACCAGAAACAAAAGTTATGTTTCAACAATGTCTATGAAAGAGAAAGATTTTTCAATCTCAAATATAGACGAACCTAGTGTTCTTGCGAAACAGACTGACACTGACATGTGTTATTCCGATTACCCTTCAAGAGAGTCTATCTCCGACGAATGGGAAGCAGCTGAAGAGAGTAAATTGATTCTAAATCTTGTTAGAATCCAAGATGATAGATTTAATCGGTTGAAATTCAATGTTCTTCTTGGTATAGTAAGAGACTGTAACTCTAAATAAGAAGATCATTGCAAAGAAAAAGATGAAGTTCAGTCCTCACATTCTTACTTGAGGAAAGTCTCAAAAAGGATGCTTTGGAAATCGAACATCGCTTGAGTATACTCTCGATTCAAGGATGTTCCGAAAAATCTACTATACCATCTACTTCTATCACAACTGAAACAGTTCCATTTCAAGAAGTAAAACCGGAATCCCTTCCTGTTAGAAAAGATGTTCCTATAGCCTCCTCTAATCTAGGATTTTCCACAACACATGGAAGGGAGAAATCTCCAAACGATGATGTTAAGTCTGTACTATCTAATCACCCTCGTGATCAGAAAGTATGTCTCTTTTGTGACTCAAAAGGGCCTGTTAAGCAAAAGAGAAACTCTAGGTTGAATAACAATTCCTTTGTTCGACTTTAACACACCTTAGACTTAATCCTCAAAGGTGTAACTGACATTCGTATGTCTAAACCAATTGGTTTCAGTACTCACCCTGTGTATTCTATCAGGAAAGTCAGTTCGATGAGTTCCTCAAATGTTCAGAAGCTTAACAGACGACTCAACAAAAATCGTCTAAGAAAAGATCAAAAGTCTTCTTCTGACGAAAAGGGAGATAGTATTACTTTTGGTGTGAACAGAGTGTCAGGAGAAGGGAGCAAAAATGATGATATGAGAAATAACCTAAGAGTGATTATTGAAGGTTATAAAGAAATCGTCAACAGGCCAACTGCCTCTAGTCAAAATTCTTCTGGTAAGAACTCAAACTATGTCTCATACTTTGATGACAGTAAGTTTTATGATAATTTCTCACATCAAAAGAGATTCTTTCATAGATTTGAAAGGAAAAAGAGACTCAACCATGAACTTCGTTCATTTAATGAGATTAGAGCTCATTCTTGTGCTAATTAATCACAGGGGTTGAGAACTTACTCATAAAAATCCTGTTGAGTAAGTTGTATTAATAATCAGGTATACTTTTGTCAAAATTGCCTTCATTTTAGTTGAGCTATTTTCTTATCGTTTATAGCTAAACTATTGTCTACAGACAACTTTGCATAAGTTTTAGCTTTGTCTGAAAATGTTCTTCGTTGTGTTTTTCTCTTTGGCTTAAAAAAGTTTTTTTTTTTTGTTGCAACTAAGTTGCTTGCTACTCTTGTGCTCTAAATTGTTTCTATATGAAAATATGGAATTTATTGAACCAAAAGTCTGTGAAAAATTTCACGTAGCAAAAATTCTGTCATGATGTAGATGTACGACCTTTTGTGTGCGTTTTTGTTTCTTGGGTCATGTTGTATTCGTACGAGTACCCGTGTTACTGTCACGAATCAATTTTGGAAACCCTAAAAGTTACCTTCCCCAAGAAACCATTTAAATACCAAACCCTTTGTGTCACGTACGTATACTGTGGGTTGTTTTGTGGTCTGTCAAGAATGTCTTCTTTTAGCTCTAGTAGTTTTGCAAGAGGTTTTCTTGATAAAGGTAATTGTTTCGAGTCCAAGGGAATGAAGAAAAGAACCCTAGTAGAAGATGATCATCCTAATGCCTTATGTTACTATGACTATACTCATCAGGATGTTGAGAATGAGGATATGGTTTCTGCTGAAGTGGTTCATGATTTTCTTTTATATTTCGAAGAAGCAAAACTGCAGCTCGTTGATACTTTGAAGAGTCTTGATGTGTTAAGAACTGATTTGAAAAAGGTTACTTCTGACCTTGGTCTCATAAAGACACATGTTAAAGATCTTCTCAATGAGGATATCTTCTCTGAAGAAGCAGTAGATGCTGGCAATCACAAGATCAAAGACCTCAAGGATCGTGAGGATTCCGAAAAAGCGTTTTGATGTCAAGTTCGTGTTCGGTTTTGTTGGTTTAGGAGTCTTTCTTTTTAGCTTGTTGATTTCTTATTTTTGTCTAGGAAACTTCTTATGAGAATTTATTCTTGTGTTTTTAAGAAGGATAACTAGGTTTTGGAATAGCCGTTTTTGTGATTACACATAGCTATGTCCAACGATTTTCATCTTCAATGTTTTTAGATTTATTTATTTAAATTCTAAAAGTTGATTTGGAAGATGATTTTGCAGTATTAATCTTTATGATTTTATATATTACAATTTGTTATGGGATATGTGTGTTTGCGTCCATGAACTGTGATTGTCCCATACGTGGTCAAAAGTAAAGTCCTTCATATGTCGATATGCAAGTATTGATAAAAGATTGAATGAACTTTTGACAAACAAAAGATAAGCCTATTATGTCATTATGCAAATATTGATGGAAGATAGGATGAGCTTTTGTTTACAAAGATTAAGTCTATTATATGTCATTGTGAAAATGGTGATAAAGAATAGAATGAATCTTTGTTTATTCTGCAGTATTGATCTTCCCTAATCCATATTCTTATGTTAAATCCTGTGCGGATCCGTAAGTTCTCTTATGTGAGCATTTCCGATTAAATTAGTCATGGGTTTTCTTGTGGTTAATTTAATTGAGTTTTTTGGATACAAATTCATATCCTTATGTAATTTGTTAATGTCCAAAAAAATCCTTCTTTTCTTGTGAAAGTAAGGTCGCTCTTGTTGTTCTTTCGAGAAAGACGTTTGATGGGGGAGAGTTCTTAATTGAACTTGTGCTTAATTTCCAGATCTTTGTGGGGAGTGCGGCTGCGGAATATTATAGGGGTTATCTTGTATCTCTATAAACTCCTTGATGAATGCATTTAGTTTCGGCTATATGATTGCATCTAAAAAATTGGTATGTACTTTCTTTTGATCATGAAATGTCTCTATGGAAATTTCATTAGGATCCCACTAGTTTTCGTACCTTTGCCAATTTTATTGACAAAAAGGGGGAGAATTAATGTGTAGTTCACACTACAAATACATATGGTTTTCGGATCATTATGTAAGGGGGAGTGGTTTCCATGTGAGATGGAGTATTGACTAAGGGGGAGTGATACATATCACCATAGTATTGTTATCGAAGTTGTGATACAATTGAACTTTGATGCTGTGTAATAATACTATGACACTGTGTAACAATGATTGAGAGCTTTTGTTTTCTCATTGTTATGGCTACGGATCTTCAATAATGGTGATGCTGATTTGAATATCTTTGGAATCATTAGAGTACTTGGAAGTGAAGAAGATTTCGAGTAATATTGAAGAACCAAGGAGATCATGCATGTGGATGAGAAGCTGCAAAGTTTTTTTATTTTGTATTCCACATGTATTGATAGTTTTGTCACTAAAATTGACAAAGGGGGAGATTGTTAGAGCACTGCTCGGTCGAACTCGCAAGCGTTGCTATCTCAAGCTTGTTTGTCAAGTTTAGTTGCCAAAACTATAAGTCTTGATTTCTAGTCTACTTATAGCTAAGTCTTGGACTAGGATAGAAAGTGTAGTTGAGATCTAGACTCCACGGCGTTTATCATACATAGACGAAGAATTACTCAAGGAACTGGTGGAACTTCATCGAAAAAAAGTTATGTGGAGACTTGAACTTATCTATCACTCAAAAGTCTATCTATTCTATCTCCTATTTTGAGACAAAGTTCGTATTGCTATATAGACTTCGATCATACACATTTTCTATTTCGAGCCGATTTTATCTCGCTTATCTTTTTATCGAAATATGTGTTGGTAACCTTTCGCTTTGGTCGAGTTCATCTTTACTCATGACGAAAGTCATGTTATTTGTTTCAATCTCTTGAAAATCGCTTTGATGAAAAATAGTGTGTGAATAACCGTTATATATAACATCCTCTAAGAATGTTTCAATGATTGAAATGAGAGTTTAGAATATATAACCTTGAATGGATATAAAAATTGTGTGTGAACTCATACTTGTGTAAGTCCAAAATCCTTGAACCAAAGTATGCGAACTTTGCTGTTTAGGATGACCAAAGCTAAGTCCGCGTAACTGTCCGCGTATTGTTTGAAGTTCACATCCCGTGAATTTCTGCCGGAGTTTTTGAACTGAAAACAAGCTCAGTCCGGGTAATTAAGCATGCGTACCCGTATGCGTACTTAAGTGGGTTATTTTCTAAAAACGGTTTATTCGTGAACTAAGACATTTATAAATTAAGGAATGCATATTTGCAAACCGTGGCTATAATGTTCATGAATCGATTCGAGTGAATCAAAATCGTTTTTGCTTCGATTGTGTCTTGTATACTTCTATGAGATCTAAGAAATTAAACAACTCTCCAACTAATTAATTTGAGTCACTTGAAATAGTTATGGTGAAGATGAATAAGGTTGATATGAAAGTGCTCATATGGCTAACCATTGGTTAACTACTGTTGAACCAACTAGGTGTACACGTTTAGGTACCGTTACACAAACCTAAATGAATGTGCATTTCATTTGTGTATGACAAGCTAAGTTTGATTTAACGGTTGAAAGATATTAGCTCTAATCTAATCAGGTTTTCATCTACTGGTGAATATTGAATGCTTTGTTACCAAGGTAACATAGATTGCAAACCCCGATTTGGAGACTATATAAAGGAGAACTCTAGAACCTGGGAAACCTAATCCCCACACCTCCTGTGTGATACTAGTTGTATAAGCTAGAGTCGATTCTCCTTTAACCTTAGGTTTCTATCGAGACCCTGTAGGTTAACGACTTGAAGACTTCATTGGGATTGTGAAGCCAGACCCAACTATTTTCTCTGTAGTTGCGTGATCTGATCTTGTTGTTTCTATCGTATTTGAGTACAATCGTAAGATTGGCTTGAGATTAATTTTTCCGATAGGCAATATAGAAAAGAAGTCACAAACATCTTCGTCTCATCGTTTGTGATTCCGCAATATCTTGTTTCGCTAGTCGATTAAGATTATTATGAGGTGATTAATTATTCTAGGCTGTTCTTCGGGAATATAAGTCCGGGTTATCGATTGGTTCCTGTTCACCTTGATTTATCAAAAGACGGAAAAAAACTTGTAGGTATTTCTGTGGGAGACAAATTTATCTATTCCTATAGACTTTTATGTGTGATACAGATTTGTTTATTAAAGTCTTCGACTTTGGTTCTTAGCATCTCTTAGTTGTGGGTGAGATCAGCTAAGGGAATCAAGTGCGTAGTATCCTGCTGGGATCAGAGACGTAAGGAGCGCAACTGTACCTCGGATCAGTGTGAGATTGATTGGGGTTCAACTACAGTCAAGACCGAAGTTAGTTTGTAGTAGGCTAGTATCTGTAGTGGATTAATACAGTGTGTGTTCAATCTGTCCTTTGAGTTTGAGAGATCAATCTGTAAGACTCCGGCCTAAACCAAGTCAATGGCCGTTCCAGAGTCAATTCGGTCACAAAGAGGGAGATGGGAGAATCTGTAGGAGGGAAGCTGAGAATTGTGGGATCAATGATTATTAAGGATTATGGATGTGTTGAATGTTTCTGCAAGTTTTTGTAAATAAGTTTATTATTGGGAGAGTGTTGCTCACA
This sequence comes from Papaver atlanticum, assembly GCA_023531105.1. Lineage (NCBI taxonomy): Eukaryota > Viridiplantae > Streptophyta > Magnoliopsida > Ranunculales > Papaveraceae > Papaver > Papaver atlanticum. The sequence goes on from JAJJMB010006234.1 coordinate 1,550,835, forward strand.
CGATGATTCTTGGTTAGACGATGGATTGTCTGTTCAATATCTCGTGGATTTTTCTGTCCCCTCCTCAATCATGAATTCAGCGACTTATTTATATTGTCAAAATGTTGAACACCTTGATCCCAGTAAGTGTGACAGTTTCTTGAGTAAAAGATTGGCAAAGTGGGAATTCGTGGTGAAACCAATTCCAGGTCGTGTGGATACTTGGTTAACCGTATATCCACTACTTTTCTAACTCCTTCAACCATTTGCACGAATTACTCACATTTATCATCGTGGATGAACACACGTACCGTAGGCCGCCAGACCAAAACCTAAGTAATATCCCTCCATGTGACGTGATTGATGTCCCACGAACGTGGAGTCTGCGAAGCAGGCGTGTATTTGATTAGTCAGTCGTTTACTTGATTAGACAGTGAGTCTAAGTTTTGTTAAATTGAGCATGAGTGACGAATGCTAAGTGATTCATGGATTGAACATGTCATACGTATAGTTCTTGAATGATGTTGATATTGCTCGTCCGAGAAAATATTGAAAATTCGATGAATTGTTGAATATTGAGTTAGATCAATATTCGAGCAACTGAGCAAATATTGCTCAATTCGATAAATTACTGAATGTTGATAGTTGGATCCATATTCGAGCAACTAAGAAAGTATTGCTCAATTCGATAAATTGTTGAATATTAATAGTTTGATCAATATTCGAGCAACTGAGCAAGTATTGCTCAATTCGATGAATTATTGGTAACGTGACCCAATAAAATATTAATTAAAATATTGGAAGTACACCAAATATTATATAATTAATATGGATGTCAATTACTAGATCAGCATAAAATTATTAGTGTTTGAACTTGCTCAAAATTTTGATTTGTGGAGCGTTTGTTCGAAACACTAATTTTTGATCAATTGTTCGTCAATTGATGAATTGCTGAAAATACATCATGAGTGAGGGAGGGACCGACCACATGGGATGATAGACGACCATGTGGTGCCCAATTGCTCGAGTGAACGTGCACCAAAGTCCTTTGTTTACCCGTTGGTGAAAGAATGATAAAATGCTGGTGTTGATCATTTATTAGAATAGTGCTCGTCTGAGCATTAAGTGATAAAACCTAATTATGGAGAAGTGAGGGACTGACCAAGAGTGCATGGAACCGGCCCTTTGTGGTCGTGGGACCAGCGGATGGTCGTGTGAGCAAATTCCAAGTTGGTTGGAAAGAGTTTGGACCCAATATGAGCAATTGAGCAAATTAGGTAAAAATTGTGAAGATGTGTGGGACCGAATCCTTGCAAGCCTTAGGGACGGACTTGGTCGGTCAAGGAAGCATGCCCGTGTCACCATGATGTCCGTTTCTCAATCCTGAGAGGTTTGGTATTTTCTGATGTGCGTTTGAGCAATATTTGGATTTTCAGAAGAGTTTGATCTTTGACTGAAATTCTCGATTTTTGCTCGAATGAGCAAGTAGGACTTTGCTCGTTTGATAAAAAAATTGAGAATATTAAAATAATAATATTTTAATATTTGACGTGAGTAGCTTTGCCGGTCATGTGACCATTTGACTTTTTCATTGTTTGTGCAATATTTGAGAAAATATGAAGAAACCATGATTTTTGCTCAAACGGAGGAGTTTCATGAGATGAGAGAAATAATAATTATGAAAACAAGGGATGTAAGGTGTGGGACCGGCCACGGCTAGGGAATGGCCAGCCGGCTAGGTAGACCGGTCCCCCAACACCTTTCCCTATTTTATTATTTTTTCATGAAACCGTGAAAATATGGTGAAATCGTGAATTTTACTCAAACAAGGAAAGTTGCTCGAATGAAGGAGTTTTCATGAGTTCATGAAAATAAGAAAATAAGAAAAACAAAGGGAAGAGCATGGGGGACCGGCCACGGCGGCATGACCGGCCGGCCGGTGGGCCCGGTCCCTAGACGCCTCTTTTATTATTTATTTTATCATTATTTTCTCTCTCCTGTTTTGTGTAGGATTCCTCATTTGTCCATATTTTTGAATGCTCGTTCGTGCATTTGGGTGCTCGTTCATGCATCATTGTTGAGTACACTTATACCATTTTATTGGGGCTTACTCGGTGATAGTCCAGATGCCCGATTGTTGGATATTTATTACTACTTCATGAAATTCAGCGGAGAATGACTCATGAAACGGAGTAATATTACTAATCCATGAATCCAGACGGGGAATTTAAGGAACGAAGTAATGAGAGAAGATGGTTATCTATTACTAATCCATGGAATCAGCCGGGGATAGCCATGGAACTGAGTAATGAGATATAATAGATTATTTTCTAGGAATTCAGTGGCAAATATCACGGTAGAATTAATCTATTGTAGAATCAAGATATGAGATACTTGAAGCATCATACTCGTTCTAAAAGGTGTATAGACAGGGAACAACGTGCAGCGTTGGTGTCTTGAAGGCATTTAGCCCCCTCAACAAACAATTATATAGGAGAGCTTTCTGAATCTATACACGGTCTCTCTACATAGTCATGTAACAGCGAGTGTCACCGACGTATTGAAGGCGTTAAGCCCTCTCAACAAACAATTATGTAGGAGGACCTCCCAATCGTTCTTCTATGTAGAGGTGGGTCTCTCTATGTAGTCAGGGAACAGCGAGTATCGCAGACGTCCTGAAGGCGTTAAGCCCTCTGACAAACAATTATGTCCAGAGGACCGCCCAATCATGTTATTCTATATAGAGGTCACGATGAAATGTGTAGCATCGAACACTCAGCTAGTGGGAGGCCTTTCGAGAAACATATTCATCATTGCTCTGAGAGGAACTCGATCAGAGATCGTGAAACGGTTCACGGATCGTAAAATATGAATCGTCACATGCGTTCCTGAAGCCGGGTCAGAAACATGCAGTATCATGATTTCACGATTTTGACCTTTGTCGAAAATCCACCATCAACATTAATTCCCCTGCTTAGTGAGGGATAGTCATTTTCCGCAGTAAGCATTAGTTGGTGATTTTCCGGTTTACGAGATAAGCGTCTAAACTCGGTCGTACAAAGGTATTTTCAAAATCCTCGATTTTCTCCAATGGTTTCATGTACGAGAAAATGCTTAGGTAAGGACCCTGACAGTAAGATAGAGTTTCATCCCGTTAGCACAGAGAGATGAAGCACTGCTGATTTGGGCGATCGGGCATCCTATTTTGGTCGGTTTAGTGTTTATGTGCCCATCCCAAAAAGGAAAATCCTTGTTTTAGGAACGGATGTTCATTCGCTAGTTTAAGAAACAAACTATGATCCCTAGCATAAGAGGGTTTTTTTTTTTTTTTTTTTTTTAATAAAAATTGTGAGATTTCACTGAATGGAATAAACTCTCGTTTCAAAGATGGATGCTCGGACGAGAGAAAAAAGTTTTTTTTTTTAATAGACGTGCGTCTGTTAGTAATAAAAATGTTGTCTATGAGCTTTCATGAAATTTTTTATTTTCGATATGTGAGCTTTCATGATTTTTTTGAAAATATGCTCTCATTTCAAAGATGGATGCTCACGAGAGGAAGCAAAAATATATATACATATATTTTCAAAGTTACGTGAGTTTCACTTTAAAATATATTTTTTTTGTAAAATCAATGTTTTGATTTTGAGCAACTGTTGAAAGTAGACAATTATTCACGGTGAAATAATGTTTGTATGTGAGTTTTCACAATTGTTGAATGGACGTCTGTCCAATTTTTGAAAAACCAGTGAACGTTCACACAGTGAAAATTTATGTGAAACCAAATTTTGATTTTCAGCAATTACTAGAAGTAAACAATTTTTGATAAAATATTGTTTGTATGGATTTTGTGATCTGATAGTGTATGCACAAAAACCAATGAGTGTTCACTCGGTGGGAGTTGATCACACGGTGAAAATTTTGTGGATTGCTCACATGAAAATCAATTTATGATTTTGAATAAAAACTTTGCTCGTGTTTGCAGGTTCGAGGAGACGAGCAAATTTTGAAGTATTAACTCTTGTATCACAATCACTACTGTTAGTGGAATCGTAAACAAGTAAGAGTTGAAAGTTACCATTTTTGTAGACGCTGTTATAAGCACCTTTATTCCACGATTCATTGTTTTGTTGAATCCTACGCTTTGTATGAACGATGTGCTGAAGTAGAAATGTTATGCATCTGTCACAGCCACTTTGCAGGAATGACTGACTCCCATGATGACACTTCCAAAGATGGTGTTTTCAGAGATGACATCTCTACGGATGCAACTTTTAGAAATGGTACTTCTGGGACCTCTGAGTGATGGTGAGAGATCTTTCATACTGAGTTGTACTCCTGGTTATTTCATTAACTTTATCACAGGATGATCGTGTAGTGAGATCCCGGATCAATGTAGACTTCACGGCGATGGAAGAAAGTCTTCGGGGCGGAGAACCCAGAAGTAAGGACTACAGGATGTTAGTAAATGACGTGCAGTCCTTAGCCGTTTCTTTGGTGAGTTGTCGATGTTTCCTCCATCATGACTTTTCTTATCCGTACAATTAGGATCACAAACAAATGTTTGTTAATCTCAGAATTTTGCTCCATTGATCATTGACAGTCTTCATCTTGCTCATGTGCAAACAATTCAGGAATCCAGCACCGATGAGGGAGTTGATGTAAGTATCTCTTTTCGTGCAAGCAATCATGGGATCTCCTTGAATGAAGTAATAATAATTGTTGTTGATGTATCTAGGAGGAGATTATTGCGGATAAACAACATATTGATGAAGCAATTCTTCCGTGGAAAATGAGGAGACGGAGAATCTTCAAAACCCAGAACTGAATGGAGGTAGTAATGCCACTAACGGTGACTTCAACAACATTAGTCCTTCGAACGGCTTAGAGACTCCTCAAGTAAGTATTCCTCCTGTAATTTCTTCATAGAAGTATGAAATTGCTGACTTGTGAATGAATGAATGAGAATCCATACAAATATATGAGAAATTTTGCCGAAATACGTCACCAGAAAAATTCAGACTTCAGTCTTTCAGTAAAAACGCTGTAGAATCTTCGTCCGATGTCAGATTTTCGCGATCTACCCATGTTTTTTCATGCCCAGGAAATTTACAAGATTTAGAATAGAAGTTTTTTGAGTTTTGAGCATGTTTAGGGGCCGAAATAGGCGAAACAGTAAATTTCCAGGAGATTTCCAGAAATTTTTCAGCTGGCATGTAGTCCAATTTTTTGGCCACATATATTTACTCGTTTATCCAATTTATGTGAATTTTGGATATATTGTAGAGGACATACATACGAAGAGAATTATATATGAATCAACCTTAGATTCCTTACCAATTGCTCCCAGCTCGTCTCTTTGTACAGGGAAGTGTAAAATCACTTCAGACAGTCTTGCTGTAAAACGTCTCTTTTGTGTCTTTAGACCATTTGCTTGTGTCTTGAACGCTTGATGAAGGATTTCAATGCCATTTATTAATTTTCAATCTGAACCCCTTGATTGATACATGAGCATGGTGCTTGCAGTGCCATCTTGCTTCTGTCGGTCGTAGAAACATCACTTCTGAAACCCTGGTCACATGACCATAACTGAGGTTGCTCTCAAGAGGGGATGATGTAATGACCATGGTTGCATGTTCCGGTGGTAGAATTCCTTTTATGATGAATGATTAGCACAGAAGAGTCCTATGCCACGGGTCTTGGACTGTGAAACTGATCGTCATGATCACTGGACCGTCAGTCCCCAGTATTTTGTTAAGTCTCTCCCTTACGTTTTCCCTTCTTCTGGCAGGACCTAGATAGAGGACCCAAGTACAAAAGCTTGATGTAAAGACCTAGGTGGTCGAAGTTGGAGGTACCTTGATGAAGGACTTAGTGGAAGGGCCTGGTGGACATCGATCGACTGTGGAGGTTATGAATCCCGTCTAGGAGTTGCTGCTTGCATGTTGTATGCTCTGGAAGCTGTAGGAACCTCATACGACGTCGGAATTCGGTGCTTGACCCCAACTTTTGAAGCTAAGAGACTGGGTTATCATATGAGAAAATATTCGTTCCATTTGGAGTTGTGTAGGTCAGTCAATGACGCATGCACATTCATAACTTGTATTCCCGTGCAAATTTTCAGATTCCATATACCTGACGGTAAATGCCATATCTTTCAGCTTGAATGTCCGATTGATGCGCCCTTTTGGTATGTTGTAGCATAGAGATAGACGAAAATCTTTCGTTGAGGAAGCATCGTCCCATTCCTCACCCATTTGTACGTTTTTGTAAACCCTTGGCCTGAAGTATGTTGTACTTCATTTGTAGAGGCGATGAGAATATCTTGTAGAAGACTTTGGCTTGTGTCCGTGCATCGTGCAAGCTTTTGGAAGACGCTCATGTTAACATGTTTTCACGTCTACACATCTTGATATGAATCATTAGTGATTGAAGAAGTCCGCTTCATCGAGAAATACTTCAGAGAATGGTTAGTTGATAAAGCCCTATCATGAGGATGTTGCTCCTGAGACCATTGTTGATGCTGAGATCACGATTGAATTTTCTACAGACATTCTTGTTGATGCTGAGACCATGGACGGAGTTCCTACAGATATCCTTTTTGATGCCGATACTATGGTCGGAGTTGCTTCAGAGACTGAAAAGGTTAGAACCATGATTTATCGACATAGCCTTTGCTCCTCCATCCAGTGAGCCTTTACATTCACGAACTAGTTGGTGGTTTGAGCATCCCTAAGATGAAGGTGTACTAGGAGTACAACCCGAATTATCCTGATCAGTATGACTTTACTGTGAACTGGCTTCGTCAGTGAGTCGACGTTGTTGCGGCAGATAACAGCAACGGCCTTCATTCTGGATGTGATTGGTGAAGAGAAGAAGTTACTCAGCCGTGCAGGGGCTTCTAATGTAGAGAGGTTCCGTTGATCACATTTCATAGAATCACATCATGTTGCAATGACTTGTTATGAATCACTCTTTCCAATAAGATCAAGTCCCCAGTATGTTCGAAGGAATTTGTGCCATCGACGAATGATGTTGCATCTGCTCCAGAAGTCTTATCAAGGGATAGTGAAGACTTATCGATTGTAGTTCACTTACACTTTGATCATGTCGGTGGTAAATCAGTGTGTCATCGTCGAGATATTTGTGCTGAAGCCATAGGCGCCATTATCGAAGGTGTACTCTTTGATTGGGAGTACAATTTGAAGACTTCTTAGATGCTTGAGTGTTGAAGCGTCATATCCTTCAATCTTCAAATGTCTTAGGCTTGATCGTCTTGGCCCCGAGTATCTTCTGTTGATTCAGCATTCCTTTCGCTGCGTAGTGCGGTTCAACACTTGTGCATACATTAGAGCTTTATGATTTTGTGGCACACATGGACACTCCTGCAAGGCTATGGAGAAATGCCTAAATTGTTCTTTTCCAACATCATCTTAGTAATGAATGTCTCAGTGAGATGCTCGATCCGGAGAAATATCAGATTCAATCACTTGGTAAAATATTGCTGAAGTGAGATTACCCACTTATAGCGTCTTGCAATAGCAGAGATGCTAGCAGAATTGAGTCCCCATGCTAGAATAACATGTGAGGGAATAAATGACATAGACATGAGAGGAATGAGACTTTCCTGAGTGCAGGACCTTTTGATGAATGTCTATGCATCTTTTGCAGGTTCTTGTTTCAACCTCGTCAAAGTTCGAAATTCCTCCAAGTGCTCTGATGATGGAACGTCCGCCAAATCTTCTGGATCAGAACTTTCTTCATTGGAGAGATGTGCAACCAAAGACGTTTTGTCAGTAGTCATCTTATCGGCATGAATCCACGTCCTTCAGAGAATCATGTCGTATCCGGGATCTTCCCTGATTATGTGAAACTTGGTTTCCGTCCAGGTTGAGCCAACTTTCATTTTGAGAGTGATGAAACCGTATGCATCTCTGAGCGTTCCTTCATGGTCTCTGATTGAGATGGGAGCATGAGTAGCTTCTTGTCGAGTGATTCCTGCGACTAAGAGGGATTTCAGTGGAACAATGTTAATAGCGGTGCCAGCATCGACCAACGTTCTCCCAAATTTGTTTCCTTTGATATGGACTGCGGTAAGCATCCCCAGTCATACATCTCTTTGCCTGTGGCTGAGGCTCATGAAGTATTTCCGGATGTGATTCAGTGAGCATGTCCTCCTTTGTGCCTTCGACAGATAGAGAAATCCACATATATGCTCGACTGAGGATTGAACTGCCTCTTTTAAAAGTTTCTCAGAGAGAGTGAAGGTTTTGATTGGGAGAGGGTCCTATGTACTCCTTCAGTCCCTAGTTGAATCGCTCCTGGATAAACCTTATCTTTAAAGATGCGCTTCAAAACACTGCAGTCACTTGTTGGATGATTGATGAATCTATGAAGGTGTCAGTACCTGGGATTCTCCGTTTTTCTTCAGTTGGCTCTCTCTGATGAACATCAATTTGATTGCATCATCTTGAACCAGACTTCCAGTAACTCGATTACTTCTTCAGTGGGAAGAGGGAAGTTTGAGTCCCCGTTTAAAAATTTCCCCGTTCGTTGATGCCGGGTCGAGGTTTGTGTAAGATTGGTTATCCTTTCTTTGCGCTTTCGGATGATCTTGGGATATTGGAGAAGCGTTCTTATGTTGTTGCGCTTCGGCTTTTCTCTTGCTCCCTTTAGCAACATTCATGGAAAGTTGGAGATTGTACTGCTTGTTGATCAAGCGCCTGGCACTGCCTCGAGTTTCTCACGGTTCCTCGACTTTTGTGGCTCTTGTTCTTTCCAGTAAGGCTGGAGCAGTAGTTGTTGATCGCTTGGCTGCTTCATGAATCTCTGAGAAAGTCTAGAACCAGAGATTTTCCAGCAAGGCTCTGTAGACCGGGATTATTCCGTTGATGCACAAGTCCACCAGTTGTTGTTCAGTGACATTCAAGTCATGACAATCCAAAGATTGGACTCTGAACCTCTTCACATAATCGTTCGGATGTTCATTGTTCTTCTGAGACATTCTTCCTAAGTCAGAGATAGTAATCTTCTCTGAGACGAAGAAGTACTTCCGGTAGAAAGCATTAACCATCTCTCCACAACTTGCGATGCTCCCTGGTTCAATGTTGTTGTACCAGGTGTATGCTCGGCCTGTCAAAGATTTTGAGAATTCCTTCAGACGGACAACATGATTATGTTCGTGCTCTCCTAGTTCCTCCAAGAATCGAGAGACGTATTCTCGAGCATTCCCTGTTCCATTGTAAAGTGTGAACGTCGGAGAGGTATAACCTTTCGGGAGAGGGATCCTCTATGTAGCAGCAAGGTATGGAGGTTGATGACGGTGAATAGACGGTGTCTTGTCTTTTCCTTGTGTCTCCATAAAGCATTCCAGGTCTTCGCGAGTGATGAAGCCTGCAGATTCCTTTGTTGGTGGGTTGTCTGTAGCTTTGTGGACTTCATCATCGTCTACTACATGGATTGGAGTGACTTCAGGATCAACAGCCGGAGATGTTTCTTTGGCTTTTCCCTTCTCCTGAGCTTTCTCTGATATCTTTTCAGTGAGAGTTTTGAGATAATTGCATAGCTCTTTCTGAGTGGTAGCCATGTCAATCTGATTTTTGCCGAGAGTCTCTTGCACCTTCATGGGATCATCTATGGTAGGCGGATTTTCTCTGATTTATTGGGGAGAGCGGCCAAACAGGGGATGGTCTCCAATATTGGTTTGAGGAGGAGTGGTATCACCAGCACCGATGTTGGAAGCATGAGTAGTTTCTGGAGTACCACCATTGTTGCTAGTGCTAACGTTGTTTGTGTTGGGATTTATAATTAACCCAGACCTAAGACCAGCCATTTTTGTGAAAGTTTGAGATTGCAACCAAGAGAATGATCTCCCACTGTGGTCGCCAATCTGTAGATGGGGAAAAACGATTTGCTGGTTTTTTAGGAAAGTGAAGAGAAGACCGATAGGACAAGACTCCCCAACCGAGCAAACTTCCTAACCTCACACAGATGCACTGCACGGGAGTGCTTTGAGTTCGAGAGATCAATCTGTAAGACTCCGGCCTAAACCAAGTCAATGGTCGTTCAGAGTAAATTCGGTCACAAAGAGGGAGATAGGTTGATCTGTAGGAGGGAAGATGAGAATTGTGGGATCAATGATGATCAAGGATTATGGATGTGTTGAAGGTTTCTGCAAGTTTGTGTAAATAAGTTTAGAATGATTGGGAGAATGTTGCTCACACGATGATTCTTGGTTAGATGCTGGATTGTTTGTTCAATATATCGTGGATTTTTCTGTCCCCTCCTCAATCATGGATTTAGCGACTTATTTATATTGTCAGAATAGTGAACACATTGATCCAAGTAAGTGTGATAGTTTCTTGAGTGAAAGAGTGGCAAAGTGGGAATTAGTGGTGAAACCAGTTTCAGGTCGTGTGGAGACTTGGTTAACCGTCCACCAACTACTTTGCTAACTCCTTCAACCGTTTGCACGACTTACTCACATTTCTCATCGTTGATGAACACACGTGCCGTAGGCCGCCAGACCAAAACCCTAGGTAATATTCCCCCATGTGACGTGATTGATGTCTCACGAACGTGGAGTCTGCGAAGCAGTCGTGTATTTGATTAGTCAGACGTTTACTTAATTAGACAGTGAGTTTAAGTTTTGTTGAATTGAGCATGAGTGACGAATGCTCAGTGATTCATGGATTGAACATGTCAGACGTATAGTTCTTGAATGATGTTGATATTGCTCGTCCGAGCTAATATTGCAAATTCGATGAATTGTTGAATATTGAGTTAGATCAATATTCGAGCAACTGAGCAAGTATTGCTCAATTCGATAAATTAATGAATATTGATAGTTGGATCAATATTCGAGCAACTGAGCAAGTATTGCTCAATTCGATGAATTATTGGTAACATGACCCAATAAAATATTAATTAAAATATTGGTAGTCTACCAAATATTATATAATTAATCTTGATGTCGATTACTAGATCAACATAAAATTATTAGTGTTTTAACTTGCTCAAAATTATGATTTGTGGAGCGTTTGTTCGAAACCCTAATTTTTGATCAATTGTTCGTCAATTGATGAATTGCTGAAAATACGTCATGAGTGAGGGAGGGACCGACCACATGGGATAATAGACGACCATGTGGTGCTCAATTGCTCGAGTGAGCATGCACCAAAGTCCTTTGTTGACCGGTTGGTGAAAGAATGATCAAATGCTGGTGTTGATCATTTATTAGAATAGTGCTCGTCTGAGCATTAGGTGATAAAACCTAATAATGGAGAAGTGAGGGACCAACACAGAGGGCATAAAACTGGCCCTTGGTGGTCGTGGGACCAGCTGATGGTCGTGTGAGCAAATTCCAAGTTGGTTGGAAAGAGTTTGGACCCAATATGAGCAATTGAGCAAATTATGTCAAAATTGTGAAGATGTGTGGGACCGTCTCCTTGCAAGCCTTAGGGACGGCCTTGGTCGGTCAAGGAAGCATGCCCGTGTCACCATGATGTCCGTGTCTCAATCCTTAGAGTTTTGGTATTTTTTGATGTGCATTTGAGCAATATTTGGATATTCAGAAGAGTTTGATCTTTGACTGAAATTCTGGATTTTTGCTCGAATGAGCAAGTAGGACTTTGCTCGTTTGATCAAAATTTTGAGAATATTAAAATAATAATATTTTAATATTTGACGTGAGTAGCCTAGCCGGTCACGTGACCATTTGACTTTTTTGCTTTTTCATGGTTTGAGCAATATTTGAGAAAATATGAAGAAACCATGATTTTTTTCTCAAACGGAGGAGTTTCATGAGATGAGAGAAATAATAATTATGAAAACAAGGGATGTAAGGTGTGGGACCGGCCATGGATAGGGCATGGCCGTCCGTCTAGGTAGCCCGGTCCCGCAACACCTTTCCCTATTTTATTTTATTTTCATGAAACCGTGAAAATATGGAGAAACCGTGAGTTTTGCTCAAACAAGGAAAGTTGCTCGAATGAAGGAGTTTTCATGAGTTCGTCAAAATAAGAAAATATGAAAAATAAAGGGAAGAGGCATGGGGGACCGGCCACGGCGGCATGACCGGACAGCCGGTGGGCCCGGTCCCTAGACGCCTCTTTTATTATTATTTTTCATTATTTTCTCTCTCCTATTTTGTGTAGGATTCCTCATTTGTCCATATTTTTAAATGCTTGTTCGTGCATTTGGGTGCTCGGTCGTGCATCATTGTTGAGTACACTTGCACCATTTTATTGGGGCTTACTCGGTGATAGTCCAGATGCCCGATTGTTGGATATTTATTACTAATTCATGAAATTCAGCGGAGAATGACTCATGAAACAGAGTAATATTACTAATCCATGAATCCAGCTGGGGAATTCGAGGAACAGAGTAATGAGATAAGATGGGTATCTATTACTAATCCATGGAATCAGCCGGGGATAGCCATGGAATGGAATAATGAGATATAATAGATTATTTTCTAGGAATTCAGTGGCGAATGTCACGGTAGAATTAATCTATTGTAGAATCGAGATATGAGATAGTTGAAGCATCATACTCATTCTGAAAGGTGTATAGTCAGGGAACAACATGCAGCGTTGGTTTCCTAAAGGCGTTTAGCCCCCTAAACAAACAATATGTAGGAGAGTTGCCTGAATCTATACACGGTCTCTCTATATAGTCAGGGAACAACGAGTGTCGCCGACGTCCTGAAGGCGTTAAGCCCTCTCAACAAACAATTATGTAGGAGGACCGCCCAATCGTTCTTCTATGTAGAGGAGGGTCTCTCTATGTAGTCAGGGAACATAGAGTATCGCCGACATCCTGAAGGTGTTAAGCCCTTCGACAAACAATTATGTCCAGAGGACCGCCCAATCATGTTATTCTACATAGAGGTCACGATGAAATGTGTAGCATTTAACGCTCATCTAGTGGGAGGCCTTTCGAGAAACATATTCATCATGGCTCTGAGAGGAACTCGATCAGATCGTGAAACGGTTCATGGATCGTAAACTATGAATCGTCACATGCGTTCCTGAAGCCGGGTCAGAAACATGCAGTATCATGATTTCACGATTTTGACCTTTGTCGAAAATCCACCATCAACACTCTAAAAATCACCTTGGCATATTTTTTCTATTTTCATCTGCCTCTGATTCTTCTCTGCGAACTGAGATTGTTACGACTTGTGCAATCAATCTCGCCTCCACTGGGAAGCACCATATTAACAAAAACAAACTCATAGTGACGGAACTAAATGTTAAAATCCCGTCTCACCCATGCTTCTTCTCTCACTAAGTATTTGTCATTGTTATCTTTCTCATGAATTAAACAGGGGAAAGAGAATAGGGAGAGGAGCGGAAGGGCGGTGTATTTAGGGTTTAACGGTCCACTACAAAATTTTAGGAGATACTGAAATCAAAACCTTAAGAGACTCTACAAAATACAAACCTTTTCCATCTATTGATTCCTCCACTTAATCCCCGCAAGAACCAAATCAGTCAACGGTATTAGAATCAAGCAATTATACTCCTTATAAGCATCGGGAAGCTCCATTTTCTCTACGCATGATCCTGAAAAAAAACAAAGAAGAAAGCCAAAAAAAAATATATACAAAACCAAAGAAGAAGAAGGCGAATAGGAAGAAGAAGGGGAATAGGAAGAAGAAAAAAAGGCAGCAGGCGTTTCTTTGTGCTTTAAAAATGAAGAAGAATAGGCAGAGGGAAATCGGCAGCAGTTGCAGATTAGGGTTTTACTTTCGAGCTCACGAATTAGGGTATCGGTTTGGTTTTGTTTGATATTTGGATATTGATCATGTATACCGAAAAGATCTCAAAACATTCAATTCCTATTGGTTGGGGGCCAGGAGATCTAGAATTCAAGCTTTTTGCCTAACTTTCATTGTGAGGCCATCAATTTTCCCTCAAATTATATATACAATAAGGAAACCATGTATCTCCACAGTAGTCAAATTATATATACAATAAGGAAACCATGTATCTCCACAGTAGCTATTTTGCGTTGCATATAATAACGAAGGGACAAGAAAAAACGCCTTATGCTCAAATACGTTGTGTTTTGGTATCATGCATGGGACATGTCTCTTCAATACTGTCAATCTTCAAACCGTTTGTAGATTTAATGAAACGCTTAAATTCGTTATTGGATTCTAACCCTAGGGTATGAACAACGGATTCCCCCTCATGCGGACCAATGAAATCAGGTAAATTCATTATTGGTCGAAATATGTCTTTTTCGAGTTTCGTGAAACGAGCTTTTTGGCGAGGACACTTGGCAACATATGATTGGTTTAAAAAGAATATAAAAAGATTTAAAAAAATAAAACTTGGCAACGTGTGATTGGTTTAAAAATTACAAACTTGAAAGGAAAACCTAACTTACCGCGTTTGGAATTTTATGGAAGTCCAAATTCAATTTGGAAATCGAGTAACTATTATATTAGGATTTTTTTTTCCAAATTACTGTAATATATAAAGGGGAAAATAATCCACATATTTTCCGGGAAATAAAAGGAAAAAATAAATAAAATCTGCACACATTCTCCACCTATTTAATGGATTTGCCCCGCCACACCAAAACAAAAAAACATCTTCATGGGGCATAGTGATGCCTCGTGCACGCCAGATCAAAAATGCATTGCCACGGGGAGGGGCGAAGCCCCGCGCACCAAGTTAAAAGAAAAAAAATTAATAAATTTTGCACATATTCTCCACCTATTTAATGTATTTGCCCCGCCACACCAAATCAAAAATACATCATCACGGGGCGGAGAGAACCCCGCGCTCATCAAATCAAAAATTCAACGTCATGGGGTGGGGCAAAGCCCCGCGCACACCAAATCAAAAATGTGTTGCCACGGTTCGCCCCACGCACACCCAATTAAAAGAAAAATATGTCTGGTGCGTAGCACGGGCACAAATCTAGTATTTGAATTGTTCTTCCATCCCATTTTTAAGAATCCAATCAGCCTCCAAAGGGAAAGAGGGATGTTGCCAAACACTTTTTGCGAAGGGGCACCTTAACCAGATATGATTAACAATTTAACATCTTCCTCCTCTGTAACAAATAGGAAATATTGTAGACCATCGAGGAACATGCTATGCCTGACAGCCTGAGAAGACATTTTTCTAAAAGATTTCGCATTTGGAGTTTTAGTTTATGGGTAGGGATCTAGGGAGCCATTGAAGACATGATAAAACTAAAGATTCTCGACGCTCATACATTCCCTCGCATAATTCGGGAAACATAGATACGATAGATTTATGAAAGTTTTAGATAAAAGCCTCCAAAACAGGGATGAAACTGTAGTACTGATCATATAAATGATGGGAGAAATCACATTTTCTTACACAAAATCGTCGCGTATATTATGCAAACAAAAACAAATACATGGGTGTCTAAATTTGAAGCCACATAAAAGTAACAGGATCAATTCTCATGAGTCACTGACTCAGTAGTGGAGTATGACGAGCTCGATGACGTTAAGGATGATACACGTACTCAAAAAGTCTCTAAGCTTGACTTATTTTGTGCACAAACAGTCAAATATTAGACTCAAAACCTCAAACATAAATACCGAACTTCACAGTTACGCAAAAATAAGTTTGAATAGATAATGGAAGATTTGAAGTTAATTGGTGTATGGTATAGCCCTTTTGTTTGCAGAGTTAAATGTGCTCTACAATTGAAAGGTGTGAAATATGAATACATAGAAGATGATCTTTCAAATAAGAGTGATTTACTCTTGCAATGCAACCCGATTCATAAGAAAGTTCCTGTTCTTGTTCATGGTGGAAAACCCATTGTTGAATCGTTGATCATACTGGAATACATCGATGAGACATGGCCAGACAAATACCCAATACTCCCTAAAGATCCTTATGAAAGATCTAAAGGTCGTTTTTGGACCAAATTCATGGAAGACAAGGTAAATATTTCAACTCCGTTAATTTATAGATTAATTACCCGATTTTTTCCTTCGGTGCTTAATAATTTGATTGATTTTTTCTTGTTGTTGTTCATATTCTGCGTAGGAATTAATTTTTTGGAGTTTAGTTCAAGCTACTGAGGAAACAAAAGAGGAAAAAATCAATGAAATCATGGGAATACTGAAAACTATTGAAGAACATGGACTAGGCGACAAGAAATTTTTTGGTGGAGATGATATCGGATTCGTAGACTTAGCATTTGGAACCTTCGTCCGTTGGTTTAAAGGAGTTGAAGAGCTCAAAGTAATAAAGATATTTGAAACTTGTACCCGTTTGCACGCATGGTTCGAAAGGTTCAATGAAGTGCCTGTAGTCAAAGAAAATTTACCAAGTGTGGATGAATTGGTCGCTCACTACAAACCTCAATATTTGATGAAGTATGGCTAGAGTTGTTGTATTTATCACTCACTTGGCTTGAAATTTAATCTAAGAAGTTTGTATTGTATCTTCTCAGTTCTTGTAACGTAGTATCTTTTATTGCTAAATAAAGCTTGAGATTTTAAGTACTGTATTTAAACTTCAAAACATGGGTTAGCATTTTCTGAGCTGACACTCGTGCAGTGATTCATAAATGGCTTAAGCGGGTTCCTAAAGATACCAGATTCATGTTCAGAATTTTTTCACCAAAAACCAAATTTCCAGATTGCATATCAAAATAATATAGACACCTGTTCTTTGCAGTTTCTCCATGGAATGATCTGGTATCCATCTACCGATGAAACAGCGTATTAATAAAATCTAAACTTGAACGCAGGAGGAATAACCAGGTCGTAATACCGTTCTAGTTTTATTTTTATTGTCTGTATTTTGCCGTGCTATTTTTTCTGTTAGTTTCAAGAAGCATCGCGGATCGTGTTCTATTTGTGAACTTATTATTAAACGAAAGAAGGTTTCCAAACGGCGGATGCTTATTTCTCCGGCTACAAGAGAAGCACGGACATTGACGGAAGCAATAAGGGACAAGTGGGTCTGCAGACCCCACTTGGGTTTGAATTTAGTTATATTAGGCTCGGGTTTTCCGTAGAAATTATGACCCGCCAGGGCAATTATTATTGGTAAATTGACCTATGGAGACGAAGTCGTATTCCATCGATCCTTCCGAGTACGGACATCTTATCCCAACTTTGACCGCTAGGAGCAGGGACCAACTGTAACAATTCTCAAAAGTGAGTTGATGTAATAATTAAACTACTAATTATAAAGAACTAAGTACTAATTATACTATAAAAAACTAAGTACTAATTAATTGTTCAAGTATTAGCAGAGACTAAGAGAGAGCTTTCTTATTAGCCTTTCTAGAAATGGGATGAGATGATCAAAATACAAAGGCATAAAGAGGTATATAGAGTGTTCTCAAATGAACACATTCCTAACACCCCCTAACTTCATGTGTCAATTATTAGTCTAACACTACCATGAATATAGACACATATTAATATTGGTGTCAAAAGGGAAATACCAATCGTATGCATTAATGCACGCAGTAAGTATCAAGATAGGAGTGAAAATGAGTTTATTGACACCCCATGCTTAAGTGACATGCATGTTAATTAGGATAGCCACTAACTTATTTAATACTCCCCCTTGGATATCTACAATTCACAACGATTGCCTCGTTAAAACCTTGTCAGGAAAAACCTAGAGGGAAGGAAAACCTGAACAAAGAAAAAAGAGTACAATTCTAGAAAAGTGGTTACGCAGATGTTGCCTCGTTAAAAACCTTGACAAGGAAAAAAACCTCGAGGGCCAAAAACCTTGACGAAGGGAAAAGAGTACGACGCGTCAAGATCCAAGACTAATTCCCCCTGATCAAATTTTTTTTGAGTTTACTGCTTGTACAGATGCCGCATTCCGATTCCATAAACTAGCTTTCTGAAGACTGTTGTTGGTAAAGACTTGGTGAATAAATCTGCATAGTTTTCACACGACTGTATCTTCTGGATACATATCTCTTTATTCTTTTCTAGATGGTGAGAATAAAATAGCTTTGGTGAAATATGCTTTATTCGATCACCCTTGATGTAATCTTCTTTCATCTGTGAGATACATGTTGCATTATCTTCATAGATGACGGTTGGTACTTTCGTGACAGAAGGTAAATCACATGAACTTCGGATATGGGTGATTAATGATCTTAGCAAAACACATTCTCTGCTAGCTTCATGGAGGGCGATAATCTCGGAGTGGTTGGAGGAGGTAGCTGGAAAGCTCTGCTTACACGATTTCCAAGAAATTGCAGTACCGCCACTCGTAAACACATATCCAGTTTGAGAAATGGATTTGTGTGGATCGGAGAGATAACCTGCATCTGTATATCCCTTTAATTACGAAGAATGTGATACATCCCTTGAGTAAAACAATCCCATGTCTGCAGTACCCTGAAGGTATCGAAAGATATGTTTTACACCTGCACAATGTCTCTTCGTTGGTGCAGAGATGAATCTTGCTAAAAAATTAACTGCAAAAGAAATGTCAGGTCTAGTATATTGTGCAAGATACAATAGTGCACCAAATGCACTCAAATATGGTACTTCTGGACAAAGAAGAATTTCATTTTCTTCCTTCGGACGAAAAGAGTCATTTTTAGTGTCAAGAGATCTTACTACCATAGAAGTGCTAAGTGGATAAGATTTATCCATATTGAAACGTTTTAAAAGTTTCTCAGTGTACATCTTCTGGTGAACAAGTATGCCACTCGGATAGTGCTCGATCTGCAAGCCGAGACAAAACTTTGTTTTTTCAAGATCCTTAATCTCAAATTCTCCCTTTAAGCATTCAATTTCCTTTAGGAGTTCCAACTAAGTTGATATCATCAATGTATACAGATATAATAGCAAACCTATTGTAGTCTTCTTTATAAAGACACATGGACAAATAGGATCATTTACATATCCCTTAGTTATCAAATATTCACTTAGACGATTATACCACATTCGTCCGAATTGTTTTAATCCATATAAAGCTCTGTTAAGTTTAAGTGAATACATATGGCGTGGTTTGTTTTCAGACAATGTAAATCCTTCTGTGATTTTCATATGTATGTCTGTATCCAATTTTCCATACAGATATGATGTAACCATATCCATCAAATGCATATCAAGTCCTTCAGAGACTGCCATACTAATCAAGTATCGGAACGTAATAGCATCCATAACAGGGGAATATGTTTCTTCATAGTCAATCCCAGGCCTCTGCGGAGAAACCTTGTTCTACAAGTCTCGCTTTATAGCGAACAACTTCATTTCTCTCATTACATTTTCTTACCAACACCCACTTGCAACCAACTGGGTTTACATTTTTAGGTGTTAGGACTGCAGGTCCTAAAACATTGCGGTTAGTGAGATAGACTAATTATGTTTTAATGGCGCCCTTCCCTTTTGGCCAATCATGTCTTTCACGACATTCTTCTATAGATTGTTGCTCAGGGCCATCTTTATCCATAGTAATTTCAGTAGACTATAAATGAAAATTTATCATCGACAAGAACCTTGTTACGATCCCACATTTCTTTCTTGCAGGCAAAATTTATGGAAATTTCTTCATTTCCTGGTACCAGTTCCCTTTCAAGGGCATTTTCCTCGACTAGGGGTAGTAAGTTTGGAAATGAGGATCGTTCATCTATAGTCTCCTTTTGAGCGCTATCTTTTGTTGATTCTGGTTGGCTTTTCCTTTTTCTAGGAACAGAATCTTTTGAACCAATGGGGCGTCTACGCTTCAGGCGTACCTTAGACGACTCATTTGCTGGAACGGTCACGACCTGTCCAACTGGGACATTAGTACGTGCCGGGACATTTTTAGCGGGTATGTATGATTTGGTTACTCTTGCCGTATCGATAAATGCATCTGGCATTTGATCAGCAATGTTCTGAAGATGGATAATCTTCTACACTTCAATTTCTGATTGATTTGTGCGGGGGTCAAGATGAGACAGAGTAGGTACATACCAAGAAAGTTTACTCCGTTCTTCTGGCGGCTTAAATTCTCCCCTAATGGTAGGAAAATTGTCTTATCAAAATGAAAATCAGCAAAACGGGATTTGAACATATCACCAGTTAAAGGCTCAAGATATCTAATAATAGATGGTGAGTCAAAACCAACATATATACCTTTTCTACGTTTTGGGCCAAATTTAGTGCGTTGTGGAGGTGCAACAGGCACATATACATAACAACCAAAAACATGCAGATGAGAAACATCTGGTTGATGGCCCAAAACAAGTTGTAAGGGAGAGTATTGATGATTTGCAGTGGGCTGAAGTTGAACTAAGGCCGCAGCATGTAGAATAGCATGCCCCAATGCAGAAACGAGCAATTTCGTTCTCATTAACATGGGTCGAGCTATTAACTGCAAATGTTTAATAAATGATTCAGCTAAACCACTTTGTGTATGAACATGAGCTACAGGATGTTCAACATCAATACCAGCAGACAAGCAGTATGCATCAAATGTTTGTGATGTAAATTCACCAGATCCATCTAGCCGAATAGACTTTATAGGAAAATCTGGGAAATGTGCACGCAACCTAATTACTTGGGCGAGAAGCCGAGCAAATGCAACATTTCTTGTGGATAAGAGACAAACATGTGACCATCTAGCAGATGCATCAATTAGGACCATAAAATACTGAAAAGGTCCACACTAAGGGTGGATAGGTCCACATATGTCTCCGTGGATCCTCTTAAGAAAAGTTGGCGATTCAAGAACAACTTTTGTTAATGACGGTTTGAGGATCAATTTTCCCATAGAGCAAGCAATACAATCTATATCCGTGGTTAACAAAAGCTTCTGGTTCTGCAAAGAATGTCCTTGAGAGTTCTGTATTATTCTACCCATCATGGTAGATCCTGGGTGCCCTAGTCGGTCATGCCAAAGCTTGAACATTTTTGGATCATTAAACTTATGGTTTATGTTACTATAAGATTTAATAGCTTTGATTGTTGTAAGATACAACCCAGAAGAGATAGATGCAAGCTTCTCGACAACACGTTTCTGGCATGTGTCAGATAATGTGATAGATAAGTACTCTGTATTATCTTCACTTATTGTTTCTAAATGATATCCATTTAGGCGAATATCTTTGAAACTTAATAGATTTCTCAAAGATTTCGGAGAATACAAGGCATCACTGATATTCAGTCCTGTACCTCCTGGTAAGATAATATTGGCTCTTCCGAAACCATCTATTAAATTTGTTGAACCAGAGATAGTGTTTACTTTTGCCTTATATCCTTTTAAATCAGTAAAATATTTATTACTGCGAAATATTGTATTAGTCGTTCCGCTATCTACCAAACAAATATCTTCACCGTCAAGATTAATTTTTGATAGATTACTTCTGGAATCCATACCCTTCACAACAAATATAATACATGGATAACAATGAGTTAATAAAACATACGTCTTATATTAAACATGTAATTATACATACGAAAGGTGGTATACAAACCAAAATACAACTTACAGTACACACAACTATATTACAAAATACACAAGTTCACAACTAGTTTACAGAACTAGTTAAGTTCTTCATCATCTGACTTATTAAGAAAAGCAGATATGTCCCACTTTCCTTCTTTTGACTTTGTAAGAAAATCAAAGTCTAAGTGGGGAGAACTAGTAGAAGCCTCATTAGTCTCTATAAGATTTGTCTCAATATCAACCGCGGGTCGCTTCAGGGATGCTTGATATAGATTAACAATATGTTTGGCAGTACGACAGGTACGTGACCAATGACCAGTCATACCACAACGGTAACAAACATCTTCCTTGTTATTTATAGGTTTGTCAGACGAATCTTTTCCTTTATCTGGCTTCTGCTCTTTCTTTGGGGTGCCATATTTCCACTCCTGGTGGTTTGGCTTGAACCGTGAATTCTTTTCTTGGTTCTTTTTATTACCACGACCACGTTTCCCTTTACCCTTATTATTCCCCGTCCATTACCATTGGTAGAACTCGTTGTTGCATGTTCTTCAGGCACAGAAACAGAGCCCACGGGACGAGATTCATGATTTCTTAATAATAACTCATTATTTTGTTCTGCAACAAGCAGACATGAAATCAACTCTAAGTATTTATTAAAACGACGCTCTCGATATTGTTGCTGCAAGAAAACACTCGAGGCATGGAAAGTGGTAAAAGTTTTCTCTAACAATTGTTCATCGGTTACATTTTCACCACACAATTTCAGCTGTGAAATGATTTTAAACAATGCAGAATTATACTCAAAAGCAGATTTAAAATCTTGCAAACGTAAATTCAACCAGTCATTTTTGGATTTAGGCAGAATAACCATCTTCAGGTGGTCATATCTATCTTTCAAGCAACTCCACAGAACCTCAATGTCCTTAACGGTCAGATATTCTGATCTTAACCCGTCGTGGATATGATGACGAAGAAAAATTAAAGCCAATGCTCTATCCTGCTCGGATGCAGCATTTCCCTCTTTAATTGTGTGTGCAAGATTCTTAGCCTGGAGATGTAACTCCGCATCTAGAACCCATGAAATATAGTTGTTACCAGAAATATCTAAAGCTGCAAAGTCTAGCTTAGTTAAATTTGACGACATAACGATAATATAATAATTAAAGTTACCTTTCGCTTCGGAAAATTTTGGCAGCTCCTATTTTATCAGAACCAATAATAACCCAAAGCTCGAAGAAAATAGAGCTAACTCGTGCTGATAACGTGTAATAATTAAACTACTAATTATACTACAAAGAACTAAGTACTAATTAATTGCTCAAGTATTAGCAGAGAGTAAGAGAGATATTTCTTATTATCCTTTCTAGAAATGGGATAAGATGATCAAAATACAAAGGCATAAAGAGGTATATATAGTGTTCTCAAATGAACACATTCCTGACACCCACTAACTTCATGTGTCAATCATTAGTCTAACACTACCATGAATATAGACACATATTAATGTTGATGTCAAAAGGGAAACACCAATCGCATGCATTAATGCACCCAGTAAGTATCAAGATAGGAGTGAAAATGAGTTTATTGACACCTCATGCTTAAGTGACATGCATGTTAATTAGGATAGCCACTAACTTATTTAATAGTTGATATATACTCAATTTTTTCCTTTGCAAAAGAAGAAAAAAAGGCTAATCAAGTGATGGCCAGTAAACCTGGACGAAATTTCATGTAACGTTGAAGTATTCATGTCATGTAAGAAATTGAGGGATGAAAGATCAAAAGGGAACAAATTGCGTTATCTCTTTACATTCGACAGAAATAATACATTCATCAACCGAAAATGATTTACATTCCGTAGGCTCAATCCCGCGGGTTGTACCGTAAGAGAGAAGGGGTGGGATCCATACTAAACCCATCCCCTACTAAACCGCGGGTCATAAGGGGATTACCCCTTCTCTCTCTTGCAGTACAACCCATGGGATTGAGCCCGTGGGATGTGTATCACTTCCGATCATCTACCATGAAAGAGATATGGAGAGAGAACTTAATTGCTCAACTGCAGGATAAGGATGCTTCAAAAGCAACAGCAGTTTTTGGCTTGAACCAGTTAGTCGCCGTATTATTAGTGCAGTTGATGTAGTTGCAAATTTTATATAATCTATGTTCAAAGATACTATAAGAGCATTTTTGTGTTGACCCAAATCTATATAGGACATAGATTTGGAAAGGATCAGAATTTATATATGGATCACATTTGGATTATCATGGTTGTCACTATAAGTTTATTTAGTTTCCTACTAAATCGCAAAACTTAGGAGCTTCAAATATTGTGCGATCCCCTTTTCCGTGCGCCTCCCTTCTGTTTCTCTCTTCTCAATCTTCAGACTTTTGACTTCTCCCAAAAGAATATGTTGGAAACTTGAGGTGAAAAAATCTAGTCTCTCGATCGAATTATTGGATCGGCAAAAACTGAGTTAACTCAATTCCCTAAAAATTCTTCTCTTCTTATCTTTCATGATTTCTGGTTCTTAAATCTTTGTTTTTCTATATCATCTCTTTTCAGTGTGTCTTTAATTTAATTGTATAAAGTTTTGCTAATGTCCATTAGAATGGTTTTCAAAAAACATTTGTAGAATGTTTATTTGAAAATTGGTCTTTGGTTTTCTAGAGTTCTTTCTGAATTATTAAATCAAAATCTTTGTTCCTGATAGTGTTTTAATTTTTTTTTGCAGGTTTCCACAGATGAATCTTGTGTAGTCCCAATGGCGGTTAATCAGTAGTGGTCTTTTTTTTTTTTTTTTTTTTTTTTT
>JAJJMB010006234.1:1576408-1622857 GCA_023531105.1 Papaver atlanticum
TTTTTTTTTTTTTTTTTTTTTTTTGTAGTAACTCAATCACTCTATTTCAACCCAGCAGACATCAACATAAAAATTTGCAAAAACAAAAACAGAAGTAATAAGATGATTCCGAGATACGGTGAAACTATCATGTTATTTCTAACACCTGAGCTCCGTGCTTTTATGAATAGACTCTTATAGACGTTTCCATCTAATCATATTGGTTCCTCAACTCCTAAACCAAAATGCTTCCATCCACTTAGATTGGTTAGTGCCATCCTTAATAGGCATAAATTTCTAGGCTCTGGAGTTTATAATGCAACTAAAAAGTTTCTCCCATACCCCCAAACTTAAATCTAACATTGTCCTCAATGTTCTAAAGATAAAATTAAAAGCATGAACAAGGAGAAACTGTTACCATTTGAAGCAAAAGAGTTAAGGAAAGATATTACCGTGTTGCATGAACCATGGGTTACCTCCCAAGAAGTGCTAAGTTTAAAGTCTTCAGCCAGACATTGTAAAGGATTAGTCACCTCGAATCGTATAACAGTAGTCGGAATAACTGTGGGTCTTCAAAACCAAATAGAGCTGACCAAAGGAAACTGTAATAAACCAACGAAATGAACAAGACTAGCATACCCTTACCTAGTTTCCTGATTAAGAAATTTATATCTAATTGTGGTTCAGGTTCAGGTTCTATGAAGGGGTCTAAATAAAATATTTTCATTGGTTGCGTTTCTTCATAGGTGGGATCCAAATTATTAGGTTCTAGAGTCTGTAGAAACTCAAATAAGAACTTAGAAGCACATAATAATAACCTAAATAATTGAGGATCCTCTAAGTCAATCAGGTTTGACTTACATAATTGACCACAGTGAGAGTAGTGGTCATTCTTAAGCAAATGTGTCGATTTTATTAACCTAAAGTACTTAGGTTTAGTCTCAGAACTTAATATTTGACACATTTGGAATATAAACATTCCCACAGTTGGAAGAAAACTATTTGGTGGGAAAACAAAGTTAATTTTGGTATCATAGCCTGGGAAAACCACATCAACCATAGGATGGGTTTCTAACGACTGAACTTCTTCCTGGACATCATTAGGTTCGGGAAAACGAGTATGAAGGTAATCTTGTAAAATGGTCGAGGCACAGATATCAAGTCCCAAGTGAGGGATCTTTGTAAGAGCTAAAGGTAAGGCACATGGAGAATGATAATCACCCCCAAACTTAGAGTTTTGGGTGTCTATGGATAGACTAGCTATAATTTCCCTAATTTCTAGATCATCAGAATCCTGAAAATAGTCAATTGCTTCTTCTAGGTTATACTCAGGTGATGTATCCTCACTCAAATTTAAAAGCTCTACGAGTTCATCTTCTTTGTTTAAGACTATTGTTTGTAAGTCGCTAGACTCTAAAACAGTATTTTCAGAATAAACCCATTCTTCTAAACCACTATCGGCTTCGTAATCAAAAGGAAAAACTACATCGTCTAAACCGGGGATATCCCTAGACAAATCCTCGTCCTTTTGAACAGGTGAATAATTATAAAATTATTTGGATTTGAACTAGAAATAACATTATCATTATAAAGCTCAATTGGAGTGACAAATTCCTGATCACTATGCCTACATATTTCATATTCTTCATCAATATTATCCTCGTCATAATCATCATTGTAATAACATGGAAATGGTTGAACCTCGTCTAAACTAGTGTTTCCAATGCTAACCTCGTCATCTTGATTATGCAAATAACTATCCTCATTTTCAAGGGTACTATTGGAAACACTGTATTGGAAATCAAGATTATTTCGAGCAAGTCTTTCGTTCGTCTCAGCCATTTGCTTGAGGGATTCCTCTATAGAGAATTCACTCAATGGTGCAGTTCGTCTATTCATTTCCGACACAAACCTATTTGTCTGTTCAGTTAACTGCTTAAGAGACTCTTCTAAAGATACGGAAGGATCATAAACAGAAGGATCATAATAAGGACTAGTTTTCAACAGTTTGATTGTATTGTCCAAAGACGAGGTACTAGCACTATAATAATCCATATTTTCTTGCTCGTATGACCGGTGTGTGTGTGGATAGTAATTGGGCTCACCATGGTCATAAAAATGATGATGTCCATATTCAAATTCAGGTCGATACTCATTGTATTGGCTTCTATCATACCAGTTCGACATTCTTAATTGCAAGGGAATTCTACACAATCACAAACAAGTCTGACTCGACCAAATCAAACCTATAAAATCTAGCAAAGAACAAGCATGATGGCTCCACTTAGATTGTTTCTAGACCAGCTTCTAATCTTCCAAGAGGCAACTAGGTACAATTTTAGCAAACCTCGTAGGACGATCCGAATAAAGTAAGTCGAAGAGAAGTAGGAGAAGCTCAGAGGAGCTTTGATACCCCCACCTCTTTGGCAACACTTCCCTGGGTTACAAGGCGGCTCTAATCGACTTACAATAATCTTCCTGAACTTTGAGTTAGGCTAACAAGATACCCAATACGATCCTTTTGAACGACTTTCCTACAAGCTCGTTACCCTATCGGTCTCGTTCTAGTCAAAATTTTAAGCTTAGGTTCGCGTTCGGTATCGTTTTCCTAAGGCGGGCAAGAAGAGAACGGTGATGAAATCCGAACCCTTATCTTGTATGGTCTGGCCTTGCCCTTTACTAGGAAATTAAAATCCGTATTCAAAGCCTCAACATATATGCACCTTAAGGAAGACAGTAAACCCGCTGACAGGGGATTCGCGGGTGTTTAAAAATTTACCTCCCGTACCAGACGGGCGAAGAACCGTTGTAGTCGACTCGGGCCACTGACTCCTGTGTCAATGTGCGAACCCGAGGGGCCGAGACGATATCGTAATCGTCGTCCTTCCCTGCAAACAGTTTATATTTAAAAATATACCCTTCCGTAGGGTTTAAAAATAATGTCCAAAGTCCAAATGTCCAAAAAAATAAAAATAAAAAAGTCTAAAAATAAAAAATTACAAGAATAAAAATAAAACTCTATTTACAATTTCTAAAAATAAAAAGTAATAAAATCTAAAATAAAATAACTATATACAAAAATCTTCTTCTTCACTCCTTTGGACTCCTCTTTTCTTTCCTTCTTTGGCGATGCATTCCTCTTAGAACACTTTTTCCTTTCCTTTTAGCTCCGCTCCAAATCTGAAAAAAATCGAAAAATACCAAACGTGTAAAGAAGAACAAAAATAATAATAAAAAAATAAATCTAAAAACCCGAAAAACAAGTCCGCGTCGGCGGCGCCAAAAACTGATGTGTTTTGTAGTTGTAGTGGTAAAAAGGTTCGTTGCTCGAACTTGTGAAGGATTTTCGAAAATTAAATAGAGTTGTTTTGACAATAATAAGAAAATCCGAGACTCTGGATTCCACCATTGACCAATTAAGTGATAAACTCTAATCAATATTCATGCAATATTCTTCTTTAAAGTGATTCTAGTATTTGCCTTTAATAGATTTTTGAAGTAATAATTGTAAGCACGAAGCATGAAACATCAAAAGTATTAAAACCAAGCATGTCCCATCAAAACACTTCACAACTACTCAATAAAAACCAATTTTTCTTATAAGTTCTATGAAAAAAATCATGTAAAATAATTGCAATAAATAATTAAAATAGAACTATACCACTTTTCATGAAACAATGGCTTCCTCCGTCGCCTCGGCTAAGGGGTTTAGCTCCTCATATTAATCATAATCTCAAAATACATGTTTATGGCTCAAAAGTTGATTAAAAGGGAGAAAAGTGTTAAAACAGCGGATTCTGCAGTTGCTGAAGGTCTAAATCAGAAGTCGGAATTGTTGCTAAAAGGCTTTGGTGACTGCAAGAAGATGCGACCGTACCTCGTTGTCACTGAAAATAAGTCTGCTTCTGCAACTGTCTCTGAGGGTCTAATGTACTTCGTGTTCTTCTTCTTTGCAGCAGCAGAAAAGTTTCTGTATCGACTCCAGTTGATTTTTTTACGCTTCTCTAAGGCTCTAAACTTTCCCCTAAACTTTGTTGCTTCTCAATATGACTCGAATCAACCTATATATATCCACCAAACCCCAAAATTACTCGAGTTAATCCAAATCTTTTCGTTTTTTCTTCACCGCACGTTACGGGATTTTAATCTTCTTTTTACGCGTTAACTTGGTTTCCAAACTCTCTCAGGACTGAATAAGGACTCCATACACTCCAATCTTGCCGTAAACTCTTCGCAAATTCTTTTGTAAACCGAAAACAACTCAAATCGTGAATTCTCCCTGTTTTGCTCCAACACGGATTTCTATCCCTGTTTAATCGATTCTACAGCTCATACCATACTTGTTTATCCTTAACAGGGTTAACCCAACGAAAATCAGCCCTTGAATCGCCTTAAAAATCATCCAAAATTCGATCAATCAATCTGCCAGTAAAGAAAAGAATTTCCCGCCAAAATCTGTTTTCAAATGTTGAAGATGGGTGCTAAAGATGAATTTGGGATACACATAGCCATGGGTGCCCCTTATCCGCTGCTGGAGTCCGTATAACACTTGTCCTTTTTAGCAACGAAACTGATGACAACCTAGGCACTCAAATCAGCAATAGTTTGGGAGTCCAAGTGCTTGAACTGAATGAGAAATACTTGGCTTCCTCCTTATTCACTCATAGAAACAAAATGATATCTTTCAAACCTTGTGTTGACAAAATCAAGATTAGACTGGCGAAATTGAAGAATGGCCCTCTCAATCTAGCAGGGAAACAAACCCTCATCAGCATTGTCACCTCCACAACTAGCATTTACCAGATGAATTTCTTCAAACTCCAAAAACAAAAAATCTAAAGATCTAAATAGGATTCAAAGAGATCTTTTCTGGGGAAAAATCATTGATGCCCCCAAAAGGCGACTACTCAAAAGCCTGAACTTCTGTTTGCAAACCAAGGACTTGGAAGATTTGGGCTTTATGATTATGGATGATTTCAACAGTGTCATGATCACTAAAATTGGTTGGAGACTTGAAAAATAAAAAAACTCTATATGGTACCAACTTATATATGGATGTTAAATAACTCTTAGGAAAGAATGTCCTCAGCATGGACCCAAAGCCAAAGGATGGATATTCCTGGATATGGAAAGGAATTCTTGAAGGTATTCATAATATATGAAAAGGTGGGGTACAACAACCTCACCCAATAATTCGCTTAGCAATCTATATGGACTAACTCCAATATACTTTTAAGAGAATCAACTAGATAGTCAGACTCAATCTTAATAAAAAGTATATCAAGGAGTTATATCTCAATTTCTCGATTCAATACTTACTCAAGCAAATAGAAATCTGCGAGTCTAATTGAATACAAGAGAAATTAACTTGAACGGTACCAAAGACCAATGTTCAAGTATCAATCAATTTCAATCAACAACCAAAGGTTGGATTTACCAATTGATCGATTTAAAGCACAAACTGTGATATTTCAATTATATAATAAAATATAATGCAGAAAAGAAATAACACAGACACCAGAAGTTTTGTTTACAAGGAAACCGCAAATGCAGAAAAACTCCGGGACCTAGTCCAAATTGAACACACACTGTATTAAGCCGCTACAGACACTAGCCTACTGTTAAAATATGGGCATCCAACTCAAAACCAATTGGCAATAAGTGGAGGGTCCCTAAGAGATTATAAACCACAGGATCTTAGATTGCCCAAACAATGTGGGACTAATAATCTCAACACGCCCCCTCACGTGTAGCCTCGTTGGGTGAATTCCCAAAATTGTGGATAGTATTTCCTCGCATATAATAAATATATAGGATGAGATAAGATCTCCTTGCCTTATTACCTAGTTGGGATGATGTACCCATGTGGAGTTCCATTGATATTAATAGAGTAGGTAAATGTTGATATGCACATCACAATATAATCCATGAAGGGTGAATGAAAGCCTAAGGTGGTGAAAACTTGTATGATGAAACCCTAGTCCAAGGAGTCATAGGCTTTTTGAATGTCTAGATTTAGGTCTATTTTGGGATCTTTAGTGCGGTTTGAGGTTTTAATGTAGTGAAAAAGTTCGGCAGCGACAGCTATGTTATTATGAATGGATCTTTGTGGCACAAAGGCACTCTGATATGGGATTATCAGAAATAAGAGTAGAGGTCTGATGCGATCGATCGACCAGTATCTTTGAAATAATTTTATAAGTGACATTACATAATTTTATCGATCTAAATTGGGAGTATTTTGAGGGGTGATCAATCTTCGGTATTAATGTAAGGTTAGTATGGTTCATGAGAGGGTGGATGCTAAGGGAAATAAATAAACTCTGAACCATCTTAATCAGTTATGGTTTGGTTTTTTCCCAGAAAACTTTGAAAAACTTACTGGTATATCCATCCGGTCCTGGGGAACGTGCCGATCCTATGGAGGTGTTAACCTTGGTGTTATTGCTTAAAACATGCTTTCATCAATTACCGTATTTGGTGCGGTATACTGATTTGTGAAGTGCTCAAACATGAGCTTGATAATTTCTTCCTTATCTGTAATCCAAGTGTTTTGATGATCTTGGAGTTGTTGTAAGTTGTTACATCTTTTATGAATTGTAGCCTTGGTATGAAAGAACGTTGTGTTGCGATCTTCGGACTGAAGCCATTGTATTCTGGATCTTTGTTGCCAGTAAGTTACGTGTCACTCAAGTAGATTTAGGTTTTCAATTCATAGTTTATTTTCTTATTGAATCCAATTTTACAGTTCGGTGCTAGTCTGCGTCGCACGTTGATGTTAGGCTTCTTTGGTTTTCGCGGTTGATTTTTTAATCAATGTGGATAGGTGGCCGAAGTTTATCTTGTTCCATTCTGTTAGAGTTTCGCTGGTTAATATTAGTTTGACCTAGAGGTTTAAGGGTGGGTCCGAGTCATGTAGCTTATCTCATGCCGAGTTAACCACTTGATGAAGCTGAGGGTGAGATAACCATAGGTGCTCAAATTTGTAATTGTATTTATAGTATTGTTGCCAATCTATACACGTTAATTTATTTTCTTAGAATTAATATACAACATATAATGCATGTTGTTAGAAGTTTGATACGGTATATAGTCGCGCTATTATATTTCGCTTACATAATCTCTGCTCCTACTTGTGTTTTGTCCATATATAAGAGGTAGTGAGACTGGCTTTCAATGTGCTAAATGGAGTTATTAAAATTCCAGAGTGGCTCAAAAAAAATTGTTAACATCAAAAAAAATATATATATATATATATATATATTTGACTGACCCCAGGGTCGAAATGTCTTGGCTTCCGCCACTGAGCACGGAGGGGTAGGTTTAACCACTCTGCATTTCAATTATGTTTGTGATTAGTGAATTCTTGATGTGATAAATTATAAATAGAAATGTGATGAATAATAATTATAGAACTATAATAACTACTGATCGTATAATTGAAGTACATATGTTGAAACATTTCAGGCTATATTGGGGCAGTTCCTATAGTAATGGGTTGATTGAAAATTTTGCACAGCCACGTGGATGGACAAACGTGATTTTCCACTATGATATAAGAATATGAAAGTGAGCACCCTCCATCAACCATCTCCTATTTTCTGATAACTGCATGGTTTTGCAAAGCTAACAAAGCTGAAAGCAAAAATTTGATGGACATTTTCAAAAAATTTAGCAACACATCATGTCAGCTAATAAACTTCAATGAATCTGGTGTCCTTTTTAGCAACGAAACTGATGACAACCTAGGCACTCAAATCAGCAATAGTTTGGGAGTCCAAGTGCTTGAACTGAATGAGAAATACTTGGCTTCCCCCTTATTCACTCATAGAAACAAAATGATATCTTTCAAACCTTGTGTTGACAAAATCAAGATTAGACTGGCGAAATTGAAGAATGGCCCTTTCAATCCAGTGGGAAGACAAACCCTCATCAGCACTGTCACCTCCACAACTAGCATCTACCAGATGAATTTCTTCAAACTCCCAAAACAAAACATCTGAAGATCTAAATAGGATTCAAAGAGATCTTTTCTGGGGGAAAATCATTGATGCCCCCAAAAGGCGACTACTCAAAAGTCTGAACTTCTGTTTGCAAACCAAGGACTTGGCAGATTTGGGCTTTATGATTATGGATGATTTCAACAGTGTCATGATCACTAAAATTTGTTGGAGACTTTAAAAATAAAAAAAACTCTCTATGGTACCAACTTATATATGGATGTTAAATACCTCTTAGGAAAGAATGTCCTCAGCATGGACCCAAAGCCAAAGGATGGATATTCCTGGATATGGAAAGGAATTCTGGAAGGTATTCATAATATATGAAAAAGTGGGGGTACAAAAACCTCACCCAATAATTCGCTTAGCAATCTGTATGGACTAACTCCAATATACTTTTAAGAGAATCAACTAGACAGTCAGACTCAATCTTAATAAAAAGTATATCAAGGAGTTAAATCTCAATTTCTTGATTCAATACTTACTCAAGCAAATAGAAATATGCGAGTCTAATTGAATACAAGAGAAATTAACTTGAACGGTACCAAAGACCAATGTTCAAGTATCAATCAATTTCAATCAACAACCAAAGGTTGGATTTACTAATTGATTGATTTAACGCACAACCTGTGATATTTCAATTATATAACAAAATATAATGCGGAAAAGAAATAACACAGACACCAGAAGTTTTGTTAACAAGGAAACCGCAAATGCAGATTAACCCCGGGACCTAGTCCAGATTGAATACACACTGTATTAAGCCGTTACAGACACTAGCCTACTACAAACTAACTTCGGTCTGGACTGTAGTTGAACCCCAATCAATCTCACACTGATCCAAGGTACAGTTGTGCTCCTTACGTCTCTGATCCCAGCAGGTAACTACACACTTGATTCCCTTAGCTGATCCCACCCACAACTCAGAGTTTCTACGACCCAAAGTCGAAGACTTTAATAAACAAATCTGTATCACACAGAAAAGTCTACACGAATAGATAAATCTTTCTCCCACAGAAATACCTACAAGTTTTGTTCTGTCTTTTGATAAATCAAGGTGAACAGGAACTAATCGATAACCCGGATTTATATTCCCGAAGAACAGCCTAGAATTATCAATCACTTCACAATAATCTTAATCGACTAGCGAAACAAGATATTGCGGAATCATAAACGATGAGACGAAGATGTTTGTGACTACTTTTCTATCTTGCCTATCAGAGAAATTAATCTCAAGCCAATCTTACGATTGTACTCAACTACGATAGAAACAGCAAGATCAGATCACACAACTACAAAGAGAATAGTTGGGTCTGGCTTCACAATCCTAATGAAGTCTTTAAGTCGTTAACCTACAGGGTCTCGATAGAAACCTAAGGTTAAAGGAGAATCGACTCTAGCTTATACAACTAGTATCACACAGGAGGTGTGGGGATTAGGTTTCCCAGTTGCTAGAGCTCTCCTTTATATAGTCTCCAAATCAGGGTTTGCAATCTAAGTTACTTTGGTAACAAAGCATTCAATATTCACCGTTAGATGAAAACCTGATTAGATTCAAGCTAATATCTTTCAACCGTTAGATCGAACTTAGCTTGTTATACACAAATGAAATGCACGTTCATTTAGGTTTGTGTAACCGTACCTAAACGTGTACACCTAGTTGGTTCAACAGTAGTTAACCAAATGGTTAGCCATATGAGCACTTTCATATCAACCTTATTCATCTTCACCATAACTAGTTCAAATGACTCAAAAGAACTAGTTAGAGAGTTGTTCAATTGCTTAGATCTCATAGAAGTATACAAGACACAATCGAAGCAAAAACGATTTTGATTCACTCGAATCGATTCATGAACTTTATAGCCACGGTTTGCAAATATGCATTCCTTAGTTTATATAAGTTTAAGTTCACGAATAAACTGTTTTTAGAAAATAACCCACTCAAGTACGCATACCGGTACGCATACTTAAGTACCCGGATTGAGTTTGTTTTCAGTTCACAAACTCCAGAAGAAATTCACGGGATGTGAACTTCCGGCAGTATGCGTACAGGTATGCGGACTTTAGTTCCGGTTAACCTGAGCAGCAAAGTATGCATACTTTGGTTCAAGGATTTTGGACTTACACAAGTATGAGTTCACATACAATGTTTATATCCAATCAAGGTTATATATTCTAAACTCTCATTTCAATCATTGAAACATTCTTAGAGGATGTTAAATAGAGGTTATTCACACACTATTTTTCATCAAAACGATTTTCAAGATATTGAAATAATCAACATGACTTTCGTCACTTGTAAAGATGAACTTGGACAAAGCGAAAGCTTACCAACACATATTTCGAGAAATAGATAAGCGAGATAAACTCGGCTCGAAATAGCAAATATGTATAATCGAAGTCTATATAGGAATACGACTTTTATCTCAAAATAGGAGATAGAGTAGATAGACTTTTGAGTGATAGATAAGTTCAAGTCTCCACATACCTTTTAGTCGATGAAGTTCCACCAGTTCCTTGAGTAGTTCTTCGTCTTTGTATGATGAACGCCGTGGAGTCTAGAGCTCAACTACACTTTCTATCCTAGTCCGAGAGCTATAAGTAGACTAGAATTCAAGACTTATAGTTTTGGCAACTAAACTTGAGATAGCAACGCTTGCGAGTTCGACCAAGCAGTGCTCTAACAATATACAAGATCATAGTCACTGGAGAATTGGGGATGGTAAAAGAATCATCATATGAGAGGATATATGGACATATTCAATCTCCACCCATCTGACTAATCCCGACAACTTCCTAAGTGATCTCCAGCTTGTTGAACACCTCCTTATGGACAGTGGTGATTGGAATGCTTCAGTGATCCATGAATGGTTCAACCTTAACGAAGTCACAGTCATCCCTGTTACTGCTACACACCCTGGTGAAGAAGATCAAATACAATGGAAGTTGATTGAATCTGGAAAATCCACTGTAAAATCCTTATAAAGAGTTAAGAATGACTTTTTATGGCAATAATGTCCATACTATAACTCCAGTAATACAGATATTCCTATGGAAATGTGCCCATGGAATCCTCCCTACAAATGCTAAAACTGCCAACATTCTTCACTACATTGATCCTATATGCAAGTTGTGCAATAGTAGGGAGAAAATCATGACACATCTCTTTTTGAACTGCCCTGCTTCTACCTCTGTCTGGAACCAACTCTTTGGACCGATTTATGATAAATTTGGTTCCACCACAAATTTCCTTGATTGTTCAATTCCTGGTTCACCTCAATTGACAACATTAATCTCATATTCAGTAATAATACTCTTGCTACTGCTTGCTGGTACATCTGGAAGGCTAGGTGTGACTTTATTTTCAATCACACTGATCCTACTGCTTCTTCTTTTTTAACAAGAAAGAAAACTTCATTAATAATTTAAAGGATGATTACATTAAGTTCATCTCTAATAAGAGATTTCAACCATATTGGCAAAGCTGAGGTCCAATATTCATCAGATCTAAAATTCCTAACCCTTGTAGCTAGACTATTTGCTACTTCATAACTTAACATAATGCTAAGAACACTATTTAGAGCATCAAGCAACGTCTCTGCTCTCACAACAGAATCCATCACTTACAGGATAACATCCTCAACAACGCTCTTTCTCATTCTGAGGACAACACTGTTGTTGATATTGATATATACCCTTACATCTCTACTGATAAGAGAGTGGACTTTGGAGTTGTTATAAAGATCTGAACCCTTCAATACCCAGCATCTCTATATTATTACAATGCTCTAACTTCTACTGACCTTGCATGAAACACAATTGGAACCAGAGGACATCCTGCAGATTATGGAGAGCGAGAGCTGATCTAGCTTTCTGCTCGGCCAAGGAAATGCAATACACCAATGTTGAAGTGCGGGCTGAAACAATCGTATCAAAATGGTCGAATCATAATATCGTTTACCATTTCTTCTTTAATCTCAAAATACAAGAGTTGGGTGCTATCGTTGTAGATCGCTCTTTCTCTTCGCGATTTATTTGCGCTTTGCATCTTTCTTTGTATTTATTTCATATTATGAAGTACTTGTTGTTCTTGAAAACCATCATGTAAACGTTTCTATTTGGAATGAAATACCTATGGTAAAAATTAAAAAAAACAAAAAAAAAAATCTAAAAAGTTAACGATTAATATACGATAATTTGTTGTCGGAAATATTGGTCGGGCAATTTACATCCGCTAGAGGTCAAATTCCTTTCGGCGCTGGCACATTTTACCTGCGCGTTGCACAAAAAAACGCTCCCGCTCTTTGTCTACATATTTACGTATCGGTTTTTCTCTTTTACTAGATTTGTGCCCGTGCTATGCACCAGGCATATTTTCTCTTTTAATTTGGTGTGTGCAGGGCTTCGCCCCGCCCGTTGCAATGCATTTTTTATTTGGTTTGCACGGGGCTTCGTCCCACCCCGTGGCGATGCATTTTTGATTTGGTGAGCGCGGGCTTCGCCCCGCCCCGTGGTGATGTATTTTTGATTTGGTGTTGCGGTTTAAATATATTAAATAGGTGGAGAATATATGCAGATTTTATTTATTTTAACTTGGTGTGCGCGGGGCTTTGCCCCGCCCCGTGGCGATGTAATTTTGGTTTCGCGTGGCGGGGCAAATACATTAAATAAGTGGAGAATATGTGCATATTTTATTTATTTATTCCTTTTATTTTCGCAGAAAATATGTGGATTTTTTTCTCCCCTTTATATATTAATTTGGAAAAAAAGAGTCTTAGTATAGTAGTTATTCGATTTCCAAATTGAATTTGGACTTCCATAAAATTCCAAACACGGTAAGTTAGGTTTTCTTTTTAAGTTTGTAATTTTTAAACAATCATACGTTGCGAAGTGTCCTCACCTAAATATTGAATTTTGTTTCTTTTTTTTAATCTTTTTTCTATTCTTTTTAAGCTAATCATACAAGAGCTTTATTTATGTAATGGAATCAAAATGCCCGTAGGAATTGCCCTTCGACCTTGAGTGAAATGCCATGCCATTTTCATAGTCTTTATTATTCTTTGCCCGTACAAAATTGTTGGCAGTTGGCACATTGTAAGCCAGATAAAAGTGCTAGAAATCAACTCACATGAGTCAGTGGAGTATGACGGACTGGATGACGTTAAGGCTGTACACGCACTCCAAAATATCGTCAAGTTTCTTTTTTTCTTTTACTTTTTCTTTTTTCTTTTACTTTTTCTTTTACTTGTCTTGTTTACAAATAGTCTGTCAAGTGTCAAGGATAACTAACTTCACACAAAGATTTT
Organism: Papaver atlanticum; assembly: GCA_023531105.1. NCBI lineage: Eukaryota > Viridiplantae > Streptophyta > Magnoliopsida > Ranunculales > Papaveraceae > Papaver > Papaver atlanticum. The sequence goes on from JAJJMB010006234.1 coordinate 1,589,694, forward strand.
TAGATCTAAAAAAAGAACACAGCTTGATAGATAATGGAAGATTTGAAGTTAATTGGTGTATGGTATAGCACTTTTGTTTGCAGAGTTAAATGTGCTCTACAATTGAAAGGTGTGAAATATGAATACATAGAAGATGATCTTTCAAATAAGAGTGATTTACTCTTGCAATACAATCCAATTCACAAGAAGGTCCCTGTTCTTCTTCACGGTGGAAAACCCATTGTTGAATCGTTGATCATACTCGAGTACATCGATGAGACGTGGCCGGAGAGATACCCGATACTCCCCAAAGATCCTTATGAAAGATCTAAAGCTAAATTCTGGACCAAATTCATGGGAGACCAGGTAAATTATGCGATTTGAAGTTTTTACTGGATTTTTTGTTTGGTGCTTAACAAATTAATTGATTTTGATTTATTTATTTTGCATATTATATATAGGAATCAACGTTTTGGAGTTTAATTAAAACTACTGAGGAAACAAAAGAGAAAAAGATTAATGAAATTTTGGAAATCCTGAAAACGATTGAAGAACATGGCCTAGGTGACAAGAAATTTTTCAGTGGAGATGACATGGGATTCGTAGACTTAGCATTTGGAACCTTCATGCGCTGGTTAAAAGTAGCTGAAGTGATCAAAGAAGTGAAGGTATTTGAAACTTGTACACGTTTGCAGGCATGGTTTGAAAGGTTTAATGAAGTGCCTGTAGTCAAAGAAAACTTACCAAGTCAGGATGAATTGGTGGCTCACTACAAACTTAAATTCTGTATTGGTTGAAGTAGCATGGCTAGAGTTGTTGTGTCAGTGAATTAGCTTGAAATTTCATTAAGAAGGTTATAGCTTCTTAGTTCTTGTAACTTCCTCTTTTATAGCTAAATAAAGTGTGAGATTTCAAGTATCAAGTATATGAACTTGTACACTACAGTGACTACACAGCATGGAGAAACACCAATCTCTTTCACTTACTATCACAACAGGAGTTAGTATTCTAAAAAAAAAATTGCTGTCTTGTAACTTCCTCTTTTATTGCTAAATAAAGTGTGAGATTTCAAGTATATGAACTTCCAGGGGGGGAAATTGTACATTCCTTTTTCTTTTCTAGCATGAAATCTAAATTGCCTCCATTAATGCAATTTTCTTTGCAATCGCTCCGTGGAAAGATCTGGTATTACTAAAATCTACACTTGAATTTGCAGGAGGGGATATTGTCTCAGATTCTGTAAACAGGTCGTGATACATTTTTAGTATCTTTATTTGCCGTGTTGTTGTTTTTAACTTGCAGAAGCACTGCCGATCAGTGCTCCATTTGTGTACTTACTTTTCAAACAAAGAAGGCTTTCAGATGGCGGATGCGTATTGCTCATACTGTTAGAGAATCACAGAAGTAGTATTTGACCACTCTGCAGGGTACACAGAGATGCTGGATGCTTATTGATCTCTTATCCAAGCCTTCAAATCCATCTGATTAGAAGAAGCTACTCTGAGGTTTGAGAAGCAGTAATGCTAAGTTTCGTTCTGTTACATGTAGTATATATCTTTCGTCTTACTCTCTGTAGGTGGTTTAATGGCTTAAATCATTGGTGTACAGATATATCATATATCCAACTATCCATCCAACTGGAGTTGTTGAAGGAACCATTAGGAACACATATAAAGATCTCCATCCTTACGTTTTTAGGTTGATACCTACCTGGTACGCCCAAGAGGAGCTAAGGAACTTATGCAGCCGTTGAAGTTTATCTTGTAAGAACCTTTTTGATGAGTTAGTTCTCTCCTTTCTCTTAATGAATAAACTTTTTGAAGGCTTTAAAATCAGTATTTCTGTTGTAAATTCATAATTTTCAGTACACCTTTACTTTAACCTTCTTTTCGGTTATGTATCGGAATTGTATGCCACCACTGCTCTTATGGTTGGTAATGTATGGTCCTTCTCTGCAATAACTTTGCAGAGATTCAAGGAATGTTGTTTCACACTGGTTGCTCTGTGGAGATCTATTTATGTTGGATATAATTTGTGGTGTTGCTTAAGAGTAAGAAACAGGCAAGGCTGTGCCTGCCAGATGACAGATTCTCATATTTATAATCTTAGTTTTTATTTATCTTCCAAAACATCTACATAATGGGATTAGTAGGTTAGTCGAACTAGGATCTTTGAGTTGCCACAGTTTGGCCAGAGAGTATGCAATCCTGTTTGCTATGCTGGGATTTGAGAGTGACACCTAAGATTCAACTTTAGAGTGAAGCCTAATAGTGGTATCCATCTTTAAGAATCTTACTATAGGTCTTGAAATTTATCCTAAGTTACACATAACTGGAATCCCAATGATATCACTAGCACTCCTTGAGTCCTTGGAAGCCTCACATACTATGCAAGCATAAACTACATTGTGATTAAAACTTCTAAATCACACTTTAAAAGCAGGCTTTGGCCCTATTATATGAGAAGAACATCTGAACAGGGCTTACACAGGTTCCTGAAGATACCAGATTCATGTTTACAACTTTTTCTCCAAAAACCATGTAAAATCTCGTTCAAGTTGCAGATCAAAATAATACAGAAAGATGCAACTACTGAGCCTGCATATACCTTTTGTTCTTTTGGTGACTAAAAATTAAATTACCTTAGTAAAATGCAATTCTCTATGTAATTTCTCCATGGGATCGAAGATCTGGTATCCATCTACCAATGAAACAGCATACTAACAAAATCTGTACTTGAATTTGCAGGAGGAGAAATTGTCTCAAATTCTTTATACATATCTTAGTAACACTGTTCTAATTTAATTTTTATTGTCTTTATTTGCTGTGTTGTTTTTTGTTTCAAGTTTCAAGAAGCACTGCGGATTACGTTTTATTTGTGAATCTATTTTTCAAAGAAAGCAGGTTTTCAGATGGCGGATGCTGATTGCTGAGACTGTAAGAAAATCATAGAGGTAGTAGCTGACCAATCACGGTGTGTTCCAAATGCAGGCCTGCCTTGGAAGCTCGCTCCGTCGATGAGACATCTGAATGGGAGACCTTTGCAAATGAGTCTGGTGATAATGACAGTTCCTGTTGGTTGGCCATCAAACCCCCTCCTCACTGATGGTGGTCTTTCCACTGTTGTTTGCTTCTGGTGATTTTCTGTCATCATCCTTTCTAGGAGACTAGGACGGTGGCAGAATCGAGGTTCAAATCTTGATGGATCACTTATCCAAGCCTTCAGAGCCATTGATATTATGTCCGACAGGTCTCTCTCTCATATAACGTGTATTCCTAATAATTAGCTGTGTAGGCTTTACAGTTTACATCAATTGTTTTGTTGTTGTTTCATAATTTTCTGAGTAGGCAAATTCTCTGCCATTATTTAGTATTTGCCATATAGGGAAAAAGAATCGAAGATGGTGGTTGCTCTGGGGAAACATATTTATTGGATATCGACTGTAGACTGTAGTGTTGCTTAAGAGTAAGAAACAGACAGGCCAGGGCAAGTTCACTTTTTTTCAAATTTCAATCTTAGTTTTTGTTTGACGAAACAACTACATAATGCAATAGAGATGATAATACTGTGGATTCCCAGAGAACACCGACTTTGTTCAAGAAAGGGTAAGATGAGTATGTTTAGGGAAGAAAGTAGCGGACTGGCCGGTGTTAATTTATAGTCCGGTTGCAGTTTATCATTTAATTTTACTTTGGTGCTGTTAACCATGTAGCATGTGTTGTGTATACTACTCATTCATTCTATTGACTTCTTCAATATTGCAAATTTGCACTGATCGTACACATACGTCAGTGCAGTTGAGTAGAATAAGTTAAACTTGGAATTTGCACTGTCTGGTCATATTTCAAACTTGGAAGCCTGAATTTGAAATATTTCAAATTCAAAGATTCGAAGCCTGAAATATTTCAAACATGGAAACCACTCACGCTAACACGATTGTATTATTGAATCATCTAGAATAAGTTAGGTGACACGATTGTATTATTGAATCATCTAGAATAAGTTAGGTGACTTCGACTCTTCCTCACGTAGGAATATCTACATAAGACCCCTCTTTTGTACCCATTGTGGGGAGGCACTAACTACTTTGAAATTCCTTGTCAAACAATGGATAAGAATGCTAAATTAGCTGGATTGGTTTGGTTGTCACAATGAGTAAGGCCCTTTGTCTTAATCATATCGACAAAAATTATTGAAAAGAATAGTACTTAATCCAGAATCATTTCAACCTGTTGATTTTCAAATTCAGCTGTGTACCAAATATATATATAGCTGAAGAAAGCACATTTCTGTTACCAAATGTAAAGAAGGAAAAAAGAGAGAAGACAAAGAAAAGAAATCCAGTCCAGCTTTCATTAATCTGTTGAGATATTTTGAACTTATCTGATTCCTTCTTAATTTTCTCCGGAGATATGAGTGAGAAGGTGATGAGAGCTGTATGCTATGAAAGTTACGGCAGTGGATCAGAGGGATTAAAGGTATTATTTTAAGTTAATCTTTTGGTATATATTATATCTTTGAACGATGTCTCTGATTTTTTGCATAAGCATGCATCTTACGGCTCTGTGAATTTTTGTAACTTCTGTAGCACGTACAAGTTCCTATCCCTAAACCTAAGAGGGACGAGGTTTTAGTGAAAGTGGAAGCATCATGCCCTAACCCCATTGATTACAAACTTCAGGGTGGCATAGCAAGGCCTATTATGCCAAAAAAGTTCCCTTACATACCAGGTAAATAATCCAAATCAGCACAAGTATTTTAATGTGACTGATTTTATACCTTTTCAAAACCTTCTAAAACAACTACTGTATATGTTTTGCAGTAACGGACATATCAGGGGAAGTAGTAGAAATTGGGTCAGATGTACAGTTCCTCCAAGTTGGTGATAAAGTAGTTGCCATGCTCACCTATACTGTGAGGGTTCTTACCCAGCAATTGCATTTTTTAAATTTTTGAGGAGTTCGTATTTTTGCAGGTCTTCTCAAACTCACCAAAAAAAAAAAATTCTAATCCTAAATCTAACTTGATGGCAGAATGGAGGCGGCCTGGGGGAATATGCAGTTGCTCCAGCAAAGCTAACAGTAAAAAGGCCTGTAGAAGTGTCAGCTGTTGAAGGCGCTGGTCTACCTCTAGCAGGACTTACTGCACTACATGTCTTAACCATTCTCGGACACGTCGAAATCAAAAGTGGAGGGAAGGCAGCTAATGTTTTAGTCATAGCAGCCTCAGGTGGAGTGGGTCATTACGTAGTTCAATTAGCAAAGCTTGGAAACAATCATGTGACTGCTACTTGTGGAGCTCGAAATATCGAGCTTCTAAAGAGTTTGGGTGCAGACGAAGTTCTAGACTATACTACAGAAGATGGTAAAATGTTAAGGAGTCCCTCAGGGTGCAAGTATGATGTTGTAATAAACTGTGCCACAAGTAAAATCCCATGGTTAACATATAAGCAAAACCTCTCTGAACAAGGAAGAATTGTGCATCTTAACCCTGACGGTAAGACAATGATGAAGTCTGCTTCTTTGAAGCTCAGCTGCTCCAGGAAGAAGGTTACGTCGTTGATGATGTGCCCCAAGAAAAAAGAAGACCTAGAATTCCTTGTTGGATTGGTTAAAGAAGGCAAGTTGAAGACGGTAGTCGACTCCAAGTATCCACTTGCAGAGGCAGAACAAGCTTGGGCTAAGATGATGGGAGGTCATGCTACTGGGAAGATCGTTGTAGAACCATAAAATGCAAGACATTCGGATAAACTCTTGAATTCAAGCTGAAAATCGGGAAAAACTTATGTAATTGATTAGTTTGAGTATTGTGATTATTGCTAATTAAAAACAAAAAACAAAAAAAGATTGTGAACATTTAAGTGTTATCAGTGCAACCTCTGTGCCATATTTTTTTCCTCAACATCATAGAAGTGGAACAACTTCTAAGACACATTGCTCTAAACTTGCACTTTCAATAAGTTCGAAGCTCTAATAATGGAGCAAAGAGGGTCTATTACAAACACCAGCAGAAAAATTCAGATACAGAATAGATAGTGTTTTAGGCTTTTAGCTATTATAGAATCCAAAAAAAAAAAAACTACTGCTGTACTTGTTACTACTAGTTCATTGCTCATTCATCACAGGCTTGTTTTCGTTGGCCTCTGGTCTCTGCTGTTTAGGCTGGTCTTCCATTCTCCTGGAAAGTAAGAAGAAATTACAAATTTCAATCAGAAGAAGATAAATGAACCAAAATTAATATTGACATTGTGTGTAGTTTAACGATGTTTTCCAACCAAGCGTTTCTAATTCTTAATCAGTACACAAAGGAAGTACTTATACTAATTAGACAAAACTGGCTTGCTAAGGTTATATCAGCCATAAGGAAACCGAAAAGCAGCCTGGCTATATTGAAACTTAGAACCAAGCAAGGAACAACAGCCAACACAAGGATATTTTACCAAAACAAATACCAAAAGGTTGCCGGATATACCAAGTAGAGAGGTTTGGAACTGTAACCAAATGATCTGTAGCAATTCGTCTCTAAATAGACAACTAGTTCTGCCATTACCATTTACTAGTTGTCTATTTAGAGACGCTACCATTACCATTTACTGCCTTAGTACCCTTGAGATTATCCCCTTCCAAGTAAAGATGCCTTGGTTTGTGCTTCATTGCCCATTCATTTGCACCTCCAACAAAGCTTTGTCCTCAACATCTTCCTTGCCCACAACTACTTGCTGCATCTTGCGCCACAGTATTTGCTGAATCAGTTCAAATTCAAGTAACATCCAAGTATTATTATTGATGTATACAGTATAAAATTGGGGGTTCTAGACCAACTTTGCATCCGGTTACTAGGGTTTTACATTGTTGAGCTGCCCCAATTACCTCAGTACCAATCACTTAAACTGCCAAGGGATTGCAGCAACAGAAGACCATTTCAATCAAAATTAGGGATTTTACTTTGGGGGTTGCTAGAACAAGATAGAATTAGACAGTAAAACACCAAATTCAGAAGGAAAAAAATAGAGATAATAATACTGTGAATGGTTTCCATTAGATAAATCAAATCAGAACACACATTCAGACATCCCAAAATAAAAACACACAGATCCTAAATCCATCACAAATTCTAAACCCCAACAACACATTTACACAGAAAACCCTCATTCATAATCAAGCACGTTCGCCTCTGATTCTCCTGGCAAGTTGAATATCTTTAGGCATAATAGTAACCCTCTTAGCATGAATAGCACATAAATTAGTATCTTCGAACAAACCAACAAGATAAGCTTCAGCTGCTTCTTGTAATGCTGCAACTGCTGAACTCTGAAACCTCAAATCAGTCTTGAAATCTTGAGCAATTTCACGAACCAATCGCTGAAAGGGTAGTTTACGGATCAACAGTTCAGTACTCTTCTGGTATTTCCTGATTTCACGAAGAGCAACAGTTCCTGGCCTGAATCTGTGTGGTTTCTTCACTCCTCCGGTTGCTGGTGCTGATTTTCGTGCTGCTTTTGTTGCTAATTGCTTCCTTGGGGCCTTTCCTCCGGTGGATTTCCGAGCTGTTTGCTTAGTACGAGCCATTTTCTCCAGATGAAAGTTGCAGAGATCTGATAAATTGAGGTTTCAGAGGGAATTGTGTGATAGATCTGTGAGGAGTTAGGAGTTGGGAATGGGGATTTATAGAGGAGAAGATTTGATTTGGGGGAGATTGTGAATTTTTATCGACGGTTGATAATGCATCGAAAGTTTCATACAGATTGGGAGTGTAGTTGTTTTCTATTAGTTTAAAAGGGTGTCATACGGATGGGTCTTACCAACAGACGATATTGATTTACAAGGATTCAAATGAATTTTTATCAACGGTTGATAATGATTTGAAAGGTGTCATGCGGATTATGGTTTTAGAAGGTGTCAACGGTTTATGGGAGGACATTTGAGTTTTGCTGTTATCAACGGTTGATATTTATTTTTAAAGTTTCATTCGGATTCTGAAATTTGAGTGACCATTTTGGAGGTGTTTACCATTAAAAAAAACTAGAAATGACCGGATATTCACCTAGCATTTTAGGGCGCCTCCAAAAGAATTACGTGCGACACAAAAAGACAAAAAATGTCACCCAAACGTAAAATGTAGCTATCCCTTATCTCCTGTTTTTTTTAATGGTCAAACTACCCTTTACAATCGGTAGATAACTTAATCCACAATCGGGAGTCAATTTAGTTTATATAACTTCCGAATATAAAATATCCCCAAAATAAAATCCTCTATCTTTTGAATTTTAATTATCCTATAATCGGTAGTAAATAAAGTTATCTTGACTCCCGATTAAAGTAGACCTTTGGCTAAAATGCTACCATAATTGGTAGTGAATTTAGGTTATTTAACTCCCGAATACAGAGTAGCCCCAAAATGAGATTTTGCAAAAATTCTCTATCTTTTGAATTTTGATTATCCTATAATCGGTAGTAAATAAAGTTATCTTGACTCCCGATTAAAGTAGACCTTTGGCAAAAATGCTACCATAATCGGTTGGGAATTTAGGTTATTTAATATAAAGTAGCCCCAAAATGAGATTTTGCAAAAATTCTCTATTTTTTGAATTTTGGTTGAGGCTATAATCGGTAGTAAATGAAGGTATCCTGACTTCCGATTATACAGTGGTCCTCTTTACCGAAATCCTAGCATAATCGGTAGTCAAGATAGTTCATATAACTACCGAATATAGAGTTGCCCCAAAATGAGATTTTGCAAAAATCCTCTATTTTTCTAATTTGGTTGAGCCTATAATCGGTAGTCAAAATAGTTTATATAACTACCGAATATAGAGTTGCCCCAAAAATTAGATTTTGCAATCGGTAGATAAAAAAAAACTAAACTACCGATTATGAAGGGACATATAAGTATTTTCAACCTATTTTGTCTTTTTGTGTCGCCCCTAATTCTTTTGGAGTTGCCCCTAAAAACGCCAGGATATTTTAATCTTAAACTTTGAATTTATTTTTACATGGGGATGTCGTGTCTACGAACTACAAATAACTTACACCTCATTTTGGGTATATTACACAAGGCGTCCAGTAGCAGTAGAAAATGTATTAGCATGTTATATCTTTATTCCGGTAGAAAAATGTCCTCTTCGATCTTCGAGAGTAAATCACCTACAATATAAAGAAAAATAAGCATCCGTGTAGAATTTCAAACAAAGAGAAGTTCGATTGAAGAGAATTGGACAAAAGTTGAATCATATGATTATATGTGTGTTTTACTTTGAAGGAAAAAATATAAAACAAATAACAAGATGCTCATACTCTCATGAATTAGGGATGATGAAATCTAAAGAATGTGGGTATAATAGTCTTATAATAGTCTTTTAATGCAGTAAAGAAGATTTCCAAGGGACGGGAATCATAAACCCACCTACATGGGATCCTAAAACATCGGTGATTTTAATCTTCTCCTTTATCCGTGTACCAAATACAGGTAAGGAATCGAATACTTGAAATATGATTCCAATCTTGGTAAATGTTGATCTTTTCATGGAATTGCCGAAAGATAAATGTCCATCTCTTTTATGGAATTGTTGGGGTTTGGGGAATATCCCGACAACTAGAGCTCTTTACTACTTCCTCAGAAGTACTGGCCCTTCAATTGTTTTTCTATCTGAAACAAAATTATCGGAAGAATCTTCTCTGCAAAAAGTTAATCAATTTGGTTTTCCAAACTGTTAGAGCATTGCTCGGTCGAACTCGCAAGCGTTGCTATCTCAAGCTTGTTTGTCAAGTTTAGTTGCCAAAACTATAAGTCTTGATTTCTAGTCTATCTACGGTTAAGTCTCGGATTAGGATAGATTGTGTAGTTGAGCTTTCGACTTCACGGTGTTCATCGATTGAAGACGAAGAACTACTAAGGCGAGCTTGTGGAACTTCATCAACAAAAGGTATGTGAAGACTTGAACTCATCTATCACTCAGAAAGTCTATTTCTACTTTATCTCCTTCTTGAGACAAAAGTCGTATAACGATATAGTTTTCAGTTTATACACTTTTGATATTTCGAGCGAGTTTAACTGGCTTATATATTTCTCGAAATATGTGTTGGTAAGCTTTTGCTTTACCCAAGTTCATCTTATGTTCTTGACGCAAGTCAAAAGATGATCATGTGGAAATCGCCTTGTAACATCTTACATGATTTGTGTTAGACAGTCATTTGATGTAGACTCGGAATGTTTCGTATTGATCATTCGATCACTTGAAAATTGCTTTGAAGCTAATAGTTTGATTGAGAGAGCTATTCTCGTATGTTGTCCATATCCGAAACCATGGTCTGCATACCCGTATGCGTACTGCTTGGTTTGGTGAAAGTCCGGGAACCATGGTATGCATACCCATATGTGTACTGATTGGTTTTGTGAAAGTCCGGGAACTTAAGTATGCATACCGGTATGCGTACTGTCGTAAGTTTCAAGTCCCATAATTTCAACTGAGGTTGGTGGTATGCGTACTGGAGAACCCAAACTCAGTTCGGCTACTTAGGTATGCGTACCTGAGTAGGTTAAGTTCTAAAATCGGTTTATTCATGAACTAATACATTTATATATTAAGGATGCAATCTTTTGCAAACCGTGGTTATAATGTTCATGAATTGATTCAAGTGAATCAAAATTGATTTTGCTTCGATTGTGTCTTGTATACTTCTACGAGAATATAAACAATTGAACAACTGCATAACTAGTTTCATTTTAGTCATTTGAACTAGTTGTGATTGAGATGAACAAGGTTAATAAGAAAGTATTCATATGGCTAACTTCGGTTAACTATTGTTGAACCAACCGTGTGCACATGTTTAGGTGCGGTTACCATTATATAAATGAAAGCACATTTCATTTGTGTATAACAAGCTAAGTTCGATCTAACGGTTGAAAGATATTAGATTGAATCTAATCAGGTTTTCATCTAACGGTGAATATTGAATGCTTTGTTACCAAGGTAACTTAGATTGCAAACCCTGATTTGAAAACTATAAAAAGGAGAACTCTAGCAACTGGGAAACCTAATCCCCACATCTCCTGTGTGATACTAGTTGCGACTAGAGTCGATTCTCCTTTAACCTTAGGTTTTTCACGAAACCCTGTAGGTTAACAACTTGAAGACTTCATTGGGATTGTGAAGCCAGACCCAACTATTTCTCTGTAGTTGCGTGTTCTGATCTTGCTGTTTTCTATCGTGATTGAGTACTATCTTCTCTAAGATTTGCTCGAGATTTATTCTCGGATAGGCAAGATAAAAAGTAGTCACAAACATCTTCATCTCATCGTTTTTGATTCCACAATATCTTGTTTCGCTATCATACGATTAAGATTATTGTGAGGTGATTGATATTACTAGGCTGTTCTTTGGGAATATAAGACTGGTGTATCAATTGGTTCCTGTTCACCTTGATTTATCAAAAGACGGAACAAAACTCATAGATTTATCTGTGGGAGACAGGTTTATCTATTCAATAGACTTTTCTGTGTGAGATAGATTTGTTTATTAAAGTCTTCGACTTTGGGTCGTACCAACTCTTAGTTGTGAGTGAGATCAGCTAAGGGAATCAAGTGTACTACACCAAAACAGCCGATTTGCGACGCATGTACGCGTTGCAATGAATTTAACCAACATCTATATCGACATGGGGGATGTCTCGAGTAAATGGGTAAGTCGTGAGACTTGCCGCTTAAAGAAGCACATAGTGCTTTTAGGTCAAATAACAAAATTATTTGTGGAATCATCGTTTATAATCGATGCACATAAAGCATCGCTTTTAAACAAGCAGCTGAAAATAATCGATGTTTATGAAGCATCGTTGTTCCAGAATTCGTCTAAGTTAGTCGTGGAGCTTAATGTCTTAAAAGGAACGTGACCGCCCTCTTTCAGGGAGTTGGTAGGAGCTAAGCGCGCATCCCAGGGATTGGCTGGCTGGTCCCTATGAGAGAGTGGCGGCTGGTAGTCATTCTATCATCCTATCGGTCGGCCCAGGTTAGATCTGGACCGGTTAAATCGGCTAGCCAAGTTGAGTGGCTGAGATGATTTGCGGCAATCAATGACTCTCGTTGAATTATTAAAATTTTATGCAAACGGCGCGACTGGACACCTTTGGGCGATCGTTTGGGGGACATATGGGCAAGTTGTGGCTTGGCCGATCGCTCCTCATGGAAGAGGGGTGGCTAGTGATCACGGTGTTACCCTATTGGCCATCTAGAATCAGATCTAAACCGTCCAACTAGGCTAGCGAAGTTGGACGGACGAGATGATTTGCGGCAGTTGTGTAATGCCGCTGACTCAATTTAGAGTTTTAAAGCCGTGTGGCCAACCTTCTTTAGGCTAATCGATTCAAGGCGCTGAATGTTGGTTTGAGCAGGCCGATTGGCCAGACGCAAAGGTGGGTTGCCGGCGAACATGCTGGCATCCTATTAGCCGTCTGGAATTAGATCTAAGCCAGTCAATTTGGCTTGCAAAGATGGACGGCCGTGATCATTTTATGACAGTAGCATGTTGCCGTTAACGGTTGATCACATCAGAACCTCTTTGGAGGCGAGTCGCCGATGATCACATTAGAACCTCTTTGATCATTTGAAGAAAGATCTAAACCGTCCAACTAGGCTGGCTAAGTTGGACGGATGCGATGGGTTTGAGACCGTTATGGTCGGTCTTAGCTAGTTGAGCTTCTCTTTCAACAGCGCAACTAGCATAGTTCTGGCTAGCGATTAAGGATGTCGCTGGAGGGTTTAGAGGATTACGATTGGCCGGCATGGTAGTGGGCCCGTCGATGAACACCATGGAGTTTGCTCGGGCTTGCTGGGAAGAGGCCAAGCTTGTTGAATCAGCCGGCCAAATCGTGTGGCCGTGATTGTTTTAAGACTGACATGGGCAGTCTAGGCTTATTTTTCTTAAGGAATTTAAGTACGTCGAACATTCGCTTTTAACTAAAAGCGTGTTGACACAAAAATCTCTTTATCAGAGAGCGGTGTAACCTGTGTGTTCCTGAGTATTTTCACGCAGATCTTAATACCGACACTTCGGGAGATTCGTGCTACTCCGCTGTGAGTGAACATTGATCGTCATGTCATGCCAATATTGAGAGTTCGGCTGGGGAACATAGCATAGGAAAATACTGGGCAGGCCATGCATTAGTGAATAATGTGGGCGAGAGATTAAATACTCATTACGCTCTATACTAGTGAACAATTCATCTAGGAGCTTGATTTTCAATACAATATGAAGAACGGCATAGGCACTCATCAGATTTTAATATATTCTTCAGACTCCTAGCGGAATATGGACATATCAAGGTATACTATTTCTGACACCGGGTCAGCTAAACAGACTTTTACAGTTTTCGCCCTAAACTAAAACCCACCATCAACAGTTACGTACGCATACTCTAGGTTATTGTTTGTCAAGAATGTCTTCACCTTCTAGCACTGGTGGTTTTGAAAGAGGTTTTCTTGATAAAGGTATTGGTTTCGAGTCTAAAGGGAGGAAGAAAAGAACCCTACTAGAAGATGATAATCAAAATCCTGATGCCTCATGCTACTATACCTATACACATCAGGATGTTGAGAATGAGGATATGGTCTCTGTTGAAGTGGTTCATGATTTTCTTAAATACTTTGAGGAAGCAAAACTGCAACTCGTTGATACTATGAAGAGTCTTGATGTGTTAAGAACTGAGTTGAAAAAGGTTAATTCAGACCTTGTTCTCATGAAGACACATGTTAAAGATCTTCTCAATGAGGATATCTTCTCTAAAGAAGCAGTGAATGTTGTTAATCACAAGCTCGAAGGTCTCAAGACTCGTGGAGGTTCCGAATGTGATCCTTGATTTCCGATTCGTGATCGTTTTTGCTGGTTTAGATGTCTTTTGATTCTTGATTGATTGTCTTTATTTTGTCTAGGAAATTTCTTATGAGAATTTATTCTTGTGTTTTAAGAAGGATAACTAGGGTTTGGAATAACAATTATTGTGAGTACACATAGCTATTTCCAACGATTTTCATCTTGCAATGTTTTTGGATTTATTTATTTAAATTCTAAAGTTTATTTGGAAGATGATTTTGCAGTATTAATCTTTATGGTTTTATATATTGCAACTTGTTATGGGATATGTGTGTTTGTGTCCGTGAACTATGATTGTCCCATACTTGATCAAAAGTTAAGTCTATCACATGTCTTTATTGATAAAAGATAGAATGAAATTTTGACAACAAAAGTTAAGCCTATTATGTCATTACGCAAATATTGATGGAAGATAGGATGAACTTTTGTCTACAAAGATTAAGTCTATTATACGTCTCTATGCAAATATTGATGAAAAATAGAATGAATCTTTGAATATTCCGTAGTATTGATCTTTCCCTGATCCATTTCTTATGAATATACTGTGTGGCTCCGTAAGTTCTATTATGTTGAGCATTTCCGATTAAATTAATCATGGGTTCTCTTGTGGTTAATTTAATTGAGTATTTTGGATTACGAATTCATGTTTCACGTGATTTGTTAATGTCCAAAGAAATCCTTCTTTTCTAGTGAAAGTAAGGTCGCTCTTGTTGTTCTTTCGGGAATGACATTTTATGGGGGAGAGTTCTTTTTGAACTTGTGCTTAATTGCCAAATCTTTGTGGGGAGTGTGGGTGTGGAATATTGTAGGAGTTTTCTTGTATCTTTATAAACTCCTTGATGAATACACTAGTTTCGGCTATGTGAAATCATCGAAACAAAGTTGATATGTTCACTTTTGGTCATGAAGTATCTCTATGAAAATTTCATTAGGATCCCACTAGTTTCGTACATTTGCCAATTTTTATTGACAAAAAGGGGGAGAATTAATATGTAGTTCACACTACAAATACATATGGTTTACGGATCATTATGTAAGGGGGAGTGGTTTTCATGTGAGATGAAGTATTGACTAAGAGGAAGTGATACATATCACCATAGTGTTATTGTCAAAGTTGTGATACAATTGAACTTTGATGCGGTGTAATAATACTATGACACTGTATAACTATACAAAAACATCTTGTTTTTATATATTGTTATAGCTACGGATCTTCAACAACTATGATGCTGATTTGAACACGTTCAGAATCACTGAAGTACTTGGAAGTGACGAAGATTTCGAGTAATGTTGAAGAACCAAGGAGATCAAGCATTTGGATGAGAAGCTACAAAGTTTATTTATTTTGTAATCCATATGTATTGATAGTTTTGTCACTAAAATTGATAAAGGGGGAGATTTTTAGAGCACTGCTCGGTCGAACTCGCAAGCGTTGCTATCTCAAGCTTGTTTGTCAAGTTTAGTGATCAAAACTATAAGTCTTGATTTCTAGTCTACTTATAGTAATGTCTCGGACTAGGATAAATTGTGTAGTTGAGCTATAGACTTCACGGCGTTCATCAATTGAAGACGAAGAACTACTAAGGAGAGCTCGTGGAACTTCATCGACAAAAGGTATGTGGAGACTGAAACTCATCTATCACTCAGAAAGTCTATTTCTACTATATCTCCTTCTGGAGACAAAAGTCTTATTACTATATAGTATTCGATTATACACATATGATATTTCGAGCTGAGTTTAACTCGCTTACATATTTCTCGAAATATGTGTTGGTAAGCTTTTGCTTCAACCAAGTTCATCTTATATTCTTGACGCAAGTCAAAAGATGATCATGTGAAAATCGCCAAGTAATATCTTACATGATTTGTGTGATACAGTCATTTGATGTAGACTCAGAATGTTTCGTATTGATTATTTCAATAACTTGAAAATCGCTTTGATGCTAATAGTTAGTGAAAACAACTATTGTCATCCTCAAAGAATGTTTCAATGATTGAAATAGAGTTTAGAACACTTAACCATAATTGGATTATAGACAAAGTATGCGTACTTGCATATATGTTAATCCAAGACCGGTATAGTATGCATACACGTATGCGTACTGGGAAGGTCAGGAAAAGTCCGGGAGCCTTGGTATGCGTACCCGTACGCATACTGGAAAACTCAGTTGAAGTCCGGGAACTTTTGTATGCGTACCCGTACGTGTACTAATTCAACTGTTGTTTTGGATGTGTGATAGTATGCGTACCCGTTCGCATACTGTCGGACACAGTCCAAGTCAAGCTACTTAAGTATGCGTACCCGTTTGCATACTTGAGTGGGTTAAGTTCTAGAATCGGTTTTTTCATGAACTAATACATTTATATAATAAGGAATGCAATCTTTTTCAAACAGTGGATATAATGTTCATGACTTGATTCGAGTGAATGAAAATCGATTTTGCTTCAATTGTGTCTTGTATACTTCTATGAGAATATAAACAATTGAACAACTCTATAATTAGTTTCATTTGAGTCATTTGAACTAGTTGTTGAAAAGATGAATATGGTTGATAAGAAAGTGTTCATATGGCTAACTTCGGTTAACTATTGTTGAGCCAACAAGGTGTACATGTTTAGGTATGGTTACCCATATGTAAATGAAGGTACATTTCATTTGTGTGTAACAAGCTAAGACCATCTAACGATGGAGAGATATTGCTTTGGTTTCAAGCAAACTTAGCTTGGCTCTTAGATCAGGTTTCATCTAACGGTTAATATTGATTGCTTTGTTTCAAAGCTATCAAACCCTGATTTGAAAACTATATAAATGAGAACTCTAGCAACTGGGAAACCTAATCCCCACACCTCATGTTTGATACTAGTTGCGACTAGAGTCGATTCTCCTTTAACCTTAGTTTTTTCACGAAACCCTATAGGTTAATGACTTGAAGACTTCATTGGGATTGTGAAGCAAAACCCAACTATTTTCTCTGTAGTTGCGTGTTCTGATCTTGCTGTTTTCTATCGTGATTGAGTACTATCTTCTCTAAGATTTGCTCGAGATTTAATCTCCGATAGGCAAGATAAAAAGTAGTCACAAACATCTTCGTCTCATCGTTTGTGATTCCACAATATCTTTTTTCGCTACCATACATTTGAGATTATTGTGAGGTGATTGATATTTCAAGGGTGTTCTTCGGGAATATAAGTCCGGTATATCAATTGGTTCCGGTTCACCTTGATTTATCAAAAAACGGAACAAAACTCATAGGTTTATCTGTGGGAGACAGATTTATTGATACAATAGACTTTTCTGTGTGAGACAGATTGGTTTATCAAGTCTTCGACTTTGGGTCGTAGCAACTCTTAGTTGTGGGTGAGATCAGCTAAGGGAATCAAGTGCGCAGAATTCGGCGTGGTTCTAGAGGCGTAAGGAACGCGACTGTACCTTGATCAGTGTGAGATTGGTTAGGGCTCAACTACATTCCAGTCTGAAGTTAACTTGGAGTAGGCTAGTGTCTGTAGCGGCTTAATACAGTGTGGTGTTCAAATATGGACTAGGTCCTGGGGTTTTTCTTCATTTGCGGTTTCCTCGTTAACAAAATTTCTGGTGTCTGTGTTATTTTTTCCATGCATTATATTTGTTTATATAATAGAAATATCACAGGTTGTGCGTAAGATCAATCAATTAGATAACCAACCTTTGGTTGTTGATATAAATTGATTGACACTTGAACATTGGTCTTTGATACCGTTCACGTTATTTCTTATATTCAATCGGGCTCGTAATTCCTATTTGTTTGATTGCGGATCGAATTGAGAAATTGAGATACAACTCTTTGATATACTTTTCTTAAGATTGAGTCTGACTGTCTAGTTGATTCTCTTTAAAGTATATTTGGAGTTAGTCCATACAGATTGCTAAGAGAAATATTGGGTGTGGTTGTTAGACCCCCGCTTTTTCACGATATATCTTCATTCTTTGTTTCAGCACTTCTACATGAAAAACTCCCTTTTCTTCGAATCAACACACACCACCAAGCCTGTTTCGATGTATAAGGCCATCCCACATCCAAATCCAACATATACTCCGATTAAATCTCTTCCACGTATTCTCCCCTTTACGAAACTATTTCCTCCCCTGATTCACCGAGGTATACATGGAAAAACTTGTTTTTCTTCGACTCAAAGCCAACTACCAACCTTGTTTTGATACAACAGGTTGATATCAATCCAAAATAGCCAAAGAATCCGAGAACTACTCAACTTAATCTTGTCCAGGAAAGTTTGCAGACTACTGGTAAAATCTCCCGCCAAAATTCATTTCAAATGGGAGGAACAGGGATGCCCCTTAACTATCTGCGGATACCCATAACCATGGGGTGTAAATAGCAAATCTTGGATGAAATAGCACTGGAGTGCCCTTAGCAATTGTCCTCTAGGTGCCTTTATCAACTTTCTTCGGGTGTCAATAACACTTCTTATGAGGGTGATTCCAATGTATTTCTGGGGTGCCTTTTTAACGCGTATTCTTGGTGCCTTTAGTAATTTTCTCCAGGGAGTGCAAATAACACTTTTCGAGCAACTTTTTCCACAAAAGCTTATTTCTTTAAAAACACCTACAAAGACATAAAATACTGTAATAAGTACAAAAATGAGTACTAACAAAATACATAATTGAGATCAAAATAGACACATAAATGCGCCTATCAAATACCCCCAAACTTATTATTTGCTAGTCCTCGAGCAAATCTAAAATAAAATAAAATCCTAACTCAATGTCGCAGGCATCGCGATTGCACTTAGCGTGTGCAACAAGCCTTTGAACCCCTAGGTGTCCCTAGTGGCCGAGTTATAGTCTCGGGAGGGTTTACCAGAGATATACCCACAAAACCTTTACTCCAGACCCTAGCTATCTACGCAGAACCTTGAAAGGCACTAAAGAATCTCCTTGGTTGGCATACTCTCATTGACTATAGGAGGAAGTACCCTGATGCGAAATTCCAATTGTTGTACATGAGTTTGCACTCACATACTAAAATTCATATATAAGTGACAAAGCTATACTCAGATAGTCGCACTATGGACATCAATATCCGGAATCAACAAATCACATGAATATATTAAGAAGATGGATATAGAGAAAAAAACGTAGATGGTTTTGATGTCGACTAAGGTGAACGGTGTTTCCCATATCTGTCTGAAGGCCACTGCCAAGATGAACCTATCCTAATGGACTGAGATACTGGTCTGACTAATATCAATACAACTGGCATATACAAGGGAACCAGTGGTCGACAATCCTAATTCTAGATCAACTCATCTGGCATATACAAGGGAATCAGCGGTCGATTTTATTGAACAATTTATTCCGGTTGGTCTGATGGTGTGGTCTCAAAAAAAAATTTATTTGGGTAACTCAGTCACTCTATTTCACCCTAGCAATGGTAACAACTCGATGCGTGTGCCCCACCAAATCACTTAGAGAAACATATTTTAAAAATAAAATAAATAAAAACAGAAGGTGAAAAGGACTCAACGAGATATGGAGAAACTACCATGTTATTTCTAACACCTGAGCTCCGTGGTTTTATGAATAGACTCTATGTAGATGCTTCTATCTACTCAGATTGGTTCCTCAACTCCTACAACCAAGATGCTTCCATCCAATTAGATTGGTTAGTGCCATCCTTAATAGGCATAAATTTCTAGGCTATAGAGTTTAATAATGCAACTAAAAAGTTTCTCCCATACCCCCAAACTTAAATCTAACATTGTCCTCAATGTTCTAAAGATAAAATTAGAAACATGAACAAGGAGAAATTGTTACCATTTGAAGCAAAAGAGTTAAGGAAAGATATTACCGTGTTGCATGAGCATGGGTTACCTCCCAAGAAGTGCTAAGTTTAACGTCTTCAGCCAGACATCACGTACCCATAAAATGTTTGATTACCTTTGAAATCGTATATCAATAGTCGAAACAACTGTGGATCATCCAAACCAAATAGAGCTATCACAAATAAAAGGAATTTGCAAGATGCCAAGAAAATTAACAAATGAAGCACACCCTTGTCTAATTTCCTGTTTAAGACAACTAAATCTAGCTGTGGTTCAGGTTCAGGCTCTATGAAAGGGTCTAAATAAATTTATTTGGGCTTGTGTTCCTCATAGGTAGGATATGAATTAAAAGCACATAACAATAACCTGAATAATTGAGGATCCTTAAAGTCAATCAGGTTTGACTCACACAGTTCACCACAATGAGAGTTGTGGTCATTCTTAAGCATATGTGTCGATTCTAATCTCCTAAAGTACTTAGGCTTAGTCTTAAAACTTAATAGCTGACACATTTGAAATTCATACGTTCCCACATTTGGAAGAAAAATATTTGGTGGGAAAACAAGGTCAATCTTGGTATTATAGCCTGGGTAAACCACATCAACCAGAGGATGGGTTTCTAACAACTGAACTTCTTTATGGACATAACTAGGTTTAGGAAAACGTGTATGAAGATAATCTTTTAAAATGGTTGAGGCATGGGGAGAATGATAATCACCCCCAAACTTAGAGTTTTGGGTGTCTCTAGATAGACTAGCTACAATTTCCCTAATTTCTAGATCGTCAGAATCCTGAAAATGGTCAATTGATTCTTCTAAGTTGTAATCAGGTACATCCTCACTCATCTCTACGAGTTCATCTTCTTTTTCTAAGACTATTGTATCTAAATCGCTAGATTCAAAATAAACCCGTTCCTCTAAACCATCATTGGCTTCATAAACAAAAGGAAATACGACATCGTCTAAAACGGTGGTATCTCTATTCGAATCCTCATCCTTTTGAATAGGTGAATAATAATCATTAAGATTATTTGGATTTGAACTAGAAATAACGTTATCATTATAAAGCTCAATTGGAGTAACAAATTCCTGATCACTATGCCTAAATATTTCAGATTCTTCATCAACACTATCCTCATCATAATTATCATTATAATAAAATGAAAATGGTTGAACCTCATCTAAACATGTAGTGTTACCAATTCTAACCTCGTCATCTTGATTATGTGATTAACTATCTTCATTTTCAAGGGTAATATTGGAAACACTATTTCGACCAATTCTTTTATGCGCTTCTAACAAAATCCTCTGAGTCGACTCACATGACTTACTTATGGTATCTTGTATAGAAGGCTCACTCATGGTTGCATTTCTTTCGTCCATAACTAAGTTATTCACCTCAGGTGACTTAAGTGTTGACTCTAGTAGCCTTTGTGTCGACTCAGCTAGCCTACGTGCCGACTATAGTATATCAGAGGTATAAGAATTTTGCTCGTATGATCGGTGCGGGTGTGGATATTAAATGGGCTCATCCTGGTATGAACCATAACCTTGATAAGGTTGATGCTCCCAACCACTATTCACATTATGATCATAAAAAGAATAATGTCCAATTTGGAAATCGGTCGAATATTCATTGTATTGGCTATTGTAATACCAGTTCGACATTCTAAACACAAAATAAAACCCACTGACAGGGGATTCGTGTGTGGATAGAGCCTTACCTCCCATACCAGATGGGCGATGAATCCGTTGTAGTCGACTCAGGCCACAGAATCCTATGTCAGTGTACGAACCCGAGGGGCCGAGACAGTATCGTAACTGTCGTCCTTCCTTGTAGCAGTTTATATTTAATTAACCCTTCCTTAGGGTTTTAACAATAATAAAGTCCAAAAAGTCCAAAAATAAAATGAAAATGAAAATTACAGTAAATACAACAAACCCTAATACAATTTTTTTTAAACAAAAATATAAATAAATAAAATCTTCTTCACTCCTTTTGGACTCCTCTTTTCTTTCCTTCTTTGGCATTGCTTTCCTTTAATAGCGCTTTTTCTTTCCTTGTAGGTTCACTCCAAATCTGAGAAAATCGAAAAATACCAAAGGCGCAAAAGAGAACAAAATAAATCTAAAAAATAAAAATAAATCTAAAACCTAAAACCTAAATACAAGTCCGCGTCGGCGGCGCCAAAAATTTATGTGATTGTAGAAGTGGTATATAAGATTCGTTCAACTCGGACTTGATGAGATTGAATTTCAGACTTAATAATAAAAAAATATATACAAAATATGTCACAATATCGAGAGTGTTTTGGGGTAAAAACTGATTCTGCTGGTTTTGGTAAATTTGGGTGTATTGATGAGAAACAAATTCAAACCTTAAACAAATGCACTGCACGGGAGTACTTTAGATTCGTGAGATCAATCTGTCCAATCCTGGCCTAAACCAAGAAATGGACGTTCCAGTCTTGCTTCTGTTACAATGTGAAGGAGAATGGTTGATCTTAGGGAGGGAAGTGAAGAAGGTGTTGAGATCAGAATGGTTAACTCTGAAGGTGTGGCTATTTTATGACTCAGAATATGGAACTGGCTTGTGGAATGTATGCTATCAGTTCTTGGTATTTTTTCTGGATACTTGTGTTGATAACCAAAACTGTGTTGTTGGTTGAAATAGGTTGAAAACCTATTTATATCAGTCATAGTTGCACGCACCCTGATCTCATAGGAACTGGGAATAGTTGAGTGATGGAGGAGTGAGATCATGCAGGATGGTGAAAATCACGTCTCCACTATGAGGGGAAGACTGGGTGGTTTCGTCCCACTACTTATCTATCATCACTAACTGCCCGCCTTTCCTGACACTTTCTTGTAATAGGCGTGTTGCACGCCGCACGCTGTAGACCGCCAAACCAATACCCTGATGAACATCCCCCAGTTTTCGACATGTTTGATGTCTCGAGTATTTTGGTGGAAAATATGCAGCAGGCTGCTGAATTGGTCTTGTTAGAAGGACCTAGTTATTCTGACCAATCACGCGCAAGCTAGGTGGTGGGTGGTCATGTGTGAGTAGCTGCAAGGAGCTATCTATGTACATTAAAGATGTGGTGATCGGTCCCTATAGGAGAATGGTGGATGGTAGTCATTTTTACATCCTATTGGTTGGCCCAAATTAAATCTAAACTGGTTAAGTTGGCTAGCCAAGTTGGATGGCTGAGATGATTTGCAGAAGTTTGTGCTAATTCATGAAATTTCGTAATCAGAAAATTCAGATGTGAAACCCTCACTAAAACTGCTATATAATTCTCATACGAACTCGGATTTTGACGATCCACCCCTCCATTCTTATCAAAAAAGAATTTCCTATCTTATAGTGAGGGAATATTTAGGTTTTGAGCTCATTTAGGAGGTGAAAACAGCCCGACAGTAAAAACTCAGGAGGAATTCTGTCAGTTTTCAGCCATGACCTAACTCGTCTTTTAAGCTCTATCTTTTAGCTCGTTAATCCGATTGATGAATTTTTTTAGTATGTTATGCTAGACATCCATACGAAACTTTTGGAATGTAACTCATACTATTTTTTTTTACCAAATGCTCCCAGTTGTTTGTCCAATCTTTGGGTGATCGTTTAGAAGCCATATGGGTAGGCCGCGGCGTGGCCGATTGTTCCTTATAGAAGAGGGATGACCATTGATCATGGCCACAACTCGTTACGGAAAAGGGGGTGGCCGTTGATCATGGCCACAACTTGTTATGGAAAAGAGGGTGGCCGTTGATCATGGCCACAACTCGTTGGAATAACATTGCTTGCCAATTAGCATGCCGGTGCGATTTGGTAGGTTGATTAGCTAATTGGCATTGCAGTCATGTTGACACGACGGCCACTAGGTGTTAGCGTAGTTTGGATTTATTTAATGCGTGTGGTGGGTTTAAAGCGACCTGATTGGTCGATAGGAAAGGGGCCCGGCAAGCATCATGTGCCCGGCTATACTCCAAGTGCGTGCGACGCATTTAGAGCGACCTGATTGGTCGATGGGAAAAGGGGCCGGTAAGCAGCATGGGCCTGGCCACACTCCAAGTGCGTGCGACGCATTTAGAGCGACCTGATTGGTCGATGGGAAAGAGGGCCGGCAAGAGTAGCATGGGGGCGTGGCCATCTGCAGGTGGCGCCCGCTAAGGTGAACTGGCCGGCCATGTGGTGTGGCCACGCCTCCTCTTATTGCTGCTCTTATTTTTCGCGTCTCCTTTTTTATTTCTTGTTTTATTATTTTTGGTAGGACTTTGCTCCTACTAGTCCATGGCGGATCAATTTCCTAGCTTGCCTAGGTTTAGTTTCGACCAGCAGGGTCCGAGATATTGCGCAGGCGTAAAAGACCTAATTTTTGCAAATAAATTAGGTTAATATTTGAATCTTGTGAATTATCACAAAATTGATTAAATTCGGTGAGTTATGTATGTTGACACAGAGTTCTTTAAATTTTATTGTCAGAGAGCAACATGCTTTCCGACTGAGTACTTTCATGCAAACCTTAATCTTGATACTTCGGGAAATTCATGCTACTCAGCTGCGAGTGAACACTAATTGTCATGTCATATCAATATTAAGGGTTCATCCGGGGAACACAATACAGGAAAGTATTTAATGAGCATTGCATTAATGAATAATACAGTAAGGATGTTGAAATTTACATAATATTTGGGATTGTTGCTACATGCACCATTCTGGAAAAATTTCATGTAAATATACTGAATTGCTCAACATATGCGTAAGTAAAAAGGCTGGGCACTCATTACTTCAAATGGCTCCGTCTCTTTGCAGAATGACGGTACATTAAATACAGGGTTTTACAATCTTAGCCCTGAACTAAAATCCACCATCAACATTAAGTCCCCTGCTTAGCATGTAATAGTGACATTGTTGCGGGGTAAGCACTAGATGGTGATAGATGGAAATAAAATTCATGAGAAGAGTAAACAGACGTTACCAGTAGAGAGAGGCCGGCTTGGCCTTTGAGCAGAACACGTTTAATGAAACGTCGACGTAAGTAGTAATCACCCTTCTAGTACGTTGATGCTGAGAACACTAAAATGATGTATTTAAGTAGTAGAGCATCATTCGGATGAGTGTTAAGGAAGTTGAGCCTTGAATACAAAGATTAGTGTTTAGACAGTGGAGCCGTCAGCACTATGATGTTTTGAGGAAATGACGCCTGACAACACGAGTGAGTGATGAGGAGATTACGCGTCTCAAGACTAAGATGTGTTGAGGCAGTGATGCCTGACAACGCAGTAGTCAGTGTTGAGGAATTGTTTAGTCTCAACACTAAGGTGAGTATATGTTGAGGCAGTATGCCTAACAACACAGTAGTGAGTGTTGAGGAATTCACACGTCTCAACACTAAGAGGAGGATGTGTTGAGGGAGTATGCCTGACAACACAGTAGTGAGTGTTAAGGAATTTGCACGTTCCAACACTAAGATGTATTGAGGCAGTGATGCCTGACAACACAGTAGTGAGTGTTAAGGAATTGCTTCGTCTCAACACTAAGGTGAGGATGTGTTGAGGCAGTATGCCTGACAACACAGTAGTGAGTGTTGAGGAATTTGCACGTCTCAACACTAAGAGAAGGATGTGTTGAGGCAGTATGCCTGACAACACAGTAGTGGGTGTTGAAGAATTTGCACGTCTCAACACTAAGAAGAAATCGTGTTGAGGTAGTATGCCTGACAACACAATAGTGAGTGGTTAGGAATTTGAACATCTCAACATTAAGAGGGAGGATGTGTTGAGACAGTGTGCCTTGCAACACAATAGTAGGTGTTGAGGAATTTGCACGTCTAAACACTAAGAGTAAAACGTGTTGAAGCAGTATGCCTGACAACACAATAGTGAGTGTTGAGGAATTTGCAAGTCTCAACACTAAGAGGAGATCGTGTTGAGGCAGCATGCCTGACAACACAATAGTGAGTGTTGAGGAATTTGCACGTCTAAACACTAAGAGGAAGGATGTGTTGAGGCAGTATGCCTGGCAACACAGTATTGAGTATTGAGGAATTTGCACATCTCAACACTAAGAGAAGGATGTGTTGAGGCAGTATGCCTGACAACACAATAGTGAGTGTTGAGGAATTTGCACGTCTAAACACAAAGAGGGAGGATGTGTTGAGGCAGTGTGCCTGGCAACACAGTAGTGGGTGTTGAGGAATTTGCACGTCTACACACTAAGAGGAAAACGTGTTGAAGCAGTATGCCTGACAACACAATAGTGAGTGTTGACGAATTTGCACGTCTCAACACTAAGAGGAAGGATGTGTTGAGGCAGTATGCCTGGCAATACATTAGTGAGTGTTTAGGAATTTACACGTCTCAACACTAAGAGGAAATCGTGTTTAGGCAGTATGCCTTACAACACAATAGTGAGTGTTTAGGAATTTGCACGTCAGAACACTAAGAGGGAGGATGTGTTGAGGAAGTATGCCTAGCAACACAGTAGTGGGTGCTGATAAATTTGCACGTCTCAACACTAAGAGGAAAACGTGTTGAAGTGAGTGTTGAGGAATTTGCACGTCTCAACACTAAGAGGAAGGATGTGTTGAGGCAGTATGCCTGGCAACATAGTAGTGGGTGTTGAGGAATTTGCACGTCTCAACACTAAGAGGAAATCGTGTTGAGGCAGTATGTCTGACAATACAATAGTGAGTGTTGAGGAATTTACACGTCTCAACACTAAGAGGGAGGATGTGTTGAGGAAGTATGCCTGGCAACACAGTAGTGGGTGTTGAGGAATTTGCACGTTTCAACACTAAGAAGAAATTGTGTTGAGGTAGTATGCCTGACAAAACGATAGAGAGTGTTGAGGAATTTGCACGTCTCAACATTAAGAGGAGATCGTGTTGAGGCAATATGCCTGACAACACAATAGTGAGTGTTGAGGAATTTGCACGTCTCAACACTAATATGAAGGATGTGTTAAGGCAGTATGCCTGGAACCACAGTAGTGAGTATTGAAGAATTTGCACGTCTCAACACTAAGAGGAGATCGTGTTTAGGAAGTATGCCTGACAACACAATAGTGAGTGTTGAGGAATTTGCATGTCTAAACACTAAGAGAGGGGATGTGTTGAGACAGTGTTCCTGGCAACACAGTAGTGGGTGTTGAGGAATTTGCACGTTTCAACAATAAGAGGAAAACGTGTTAAAGCATTATGCCTGACAACACAATAGTGAGTGTTGCGGAATTTTCACGTCTCAACACTAAGAGGAAGGATGTGTCAAGGCAGTATGCCTGGAAACACGGTAGTGAGTATTGAAGAATTTGCACGTCTCAACACTAAGAGGAGATCGTGTTGAGGCAGTATGCCTGACAACACAATAGTGAGTGTTGAGGAATTTACACGTCTCAACACTAATATGAAGGATGTGTTGAGGCAGTATGCCTGGAACCACAGTAGTGAGTATTGAAGAATTTGCACGTCTCAACACTAAGAGGAGATCGTGTTTAGGAAGTATGCCTGACAACATAATAGTGAGTGTTGAGGAATTTGCACGTCTAAACACTAAGAGAGGGGATGTGTTGAGACAGTGTGCCTTGCAACACAGTAGTGGGTGTTGAGGAATTTTCACGTTTCAACAATAAGAGGAAAACGTGTTAAAGCATTATGCCTGACAACACAATAGTGAGTGTTGCGGAATTTTCACGTCTCAACACTAAGAGGAAGGATGTGTCGAGGCAGTATGCCTGGCAACACGGTAGTGAGTATTGAAGAATTTGCACGTCTCAACACTAAGGGGAGATCGTGTTGAGGCAGTATGCCTGACAACACAATAGTGAGTGTTGAGGAATTTGCACGTCTCAACACTAAAAGGGAGGATGTGTTGAGGCAGTGTGCCTGGCAACAAAGTAGTGAGTGTTGAGGAATCTGCACGTCTCAACACTAAGAGGAAATCGTGTTGAGGAAGTATGCCTGACAACACAATAGTGAGTGTTGAGGAATTTGCATGTCTCAACACTAAGAGGGAGGATGTGTTGAGGCAGTATGCCTAGCAACATAGTTGAGAGTGTTGAGGAATTTGCACATCTCAACACTAAGAGGAAAACGTGTTGAAGCAGTATGCCTGACAACACAATAGTGAGTGTTAAGGAATTTGCACGTCTCAACACTAAGAGGAAGGATGTGTTGAGGCAGTATGCCTGGCAACACAGTAGTGAGTGTTGAGGAATTTGCACGTCTCAACACTAAGAGGAAATCGTGTTGAGGCAGTATGTTTGACAACACAATAGTGAGTGTTGAGGAATTTGCACGTCTCAACACTAAGAAGGAGGATGTGTTGAGGCAGTATGCCTGGCAACACAGTAGTGGGTGTTGAGGAATTTGCACTTCTTAACACTAAGAAAAAATTGTGTTGAGGCAGTATGCCTGATAACACAATAGTGAGTGTTGAGGAATTAGCGCGTTTCAACACTAGGATATTTAAAATTTATTTGATATGCCTAATAGATATAAAACATTTAGTTTAAGGATAGTTACTTAGCTGTGTCTCCGCTAGGCATGTCCTTCGCGCATGATTGGGCTTTGTGTATATTAGGCTCTCCCGTGAGTAAGCAACATCAGGCGTTAGTGATGACATCAGGATGACGACGGATTAATCTACGGACAAAAGTCTCCAGTTCTTTATGGGACGAAAAAAAGCCGGTTATAAAGTGAGTTGTTCAACAAGCCTTACTCGTGGAACCTGCTAAGCTACACTCTCTCCAGGCAATTGCGTCACATTTGCGAGTTGTCCATACGGCAACAAATAATCTTCAGGATTGGACGGCTTGTTGGAGATTATCTAAGGTATAGACTTTGGCAGGGAACATACTCCTAGTTTCGCTTTGTTGCTATGTATCCATGAGCGCCCCAGAACCATATCATGATTTGGGTATTCCTTGACAATATGAAACCTGGCGTGTGTTAGGGCGTCTCCTATCTTGATTTTAAGATTAATGTACCCATAGGCATCTATCGACCTTCCTTCTGAGTTTTCGATCATAGTCGGGCAGTGAGCAGCCTCTAGCTCCCAGAGTCTTGACGGTGAAAATGTTGAAGTCAGAGGCCGCGTCAATCAGTGTGCTTTCAAACTCGACACCTTTCAGGTGAGTAGTGGTTAGGAGTCCCCAGTTACGTTTACCAGCCGTACCTTCCAAGAGAGACTAGGATTTCGGGGTAGCTTCTCTAATTGAAAAGAATCGCCTGCCCGACACAACACGGTTGAGGGATGAAAATATATCTCGGCGCTGCGCCTTGGAAAAATAGAGAATCTCACACACATGCTCCATCATAGATTGCATATTTTTTTATGAACAGAGTCCCCAGAAAGTATTAATGCATAACTCCACCAATTAATGTTCAGTCACATTTGGATCATGGCAATCTAACACCTGAATTCTGAATCCCTTGACATAATCATTCGGATGTTCGTTGTTTCGCTCCTTCTGAGTTGTGGCTATGTCCGTCTGAGTCTTGGCAAGAATTTCCTATCTCTCCATTAAATCGATAATGGTAATGGGAGGTTGGTTTCCTCTGGCTCCTCCAGTCTTTCGTCCTGACGAAGAAGTGGTAGCATCCCTGGTGATGATTGGAGGCATCATGCTCGAAGAAATATTAGGAGTAGCGGCTGCTCTGGCTCTGGTAATAGGAGACGTCACACAAGAGGGGATGCTTCTGGTGCTGTTGGTATTGGTGCAAGAGGATGTAACGCCATGGGATGTGTTGACTGCGCTTGCGGACGGTACATTGGTGTTGGTCATTCCCTTTTGCTCTCGTTCGATACGTCCAAATACTCTTTATGCATCATCGTTGGCGTAGGCACGGACCTCAGACAAGGATTCAACATTTTTTGTGTCATCTCTGAAATTGGTGGCGTTCTCCAAGCGAATGTTTGCTGGCTCTTGTTACAGCCGGTTTGCCATACTCTTTAAGAGAAAAAACGTCTCATTTTGCAGCTTGACAATATCAGCTTGATTTGCGACAACATCATCTAATATTTTTGCCATACCTTCCATGGTGATTGGATTTCGAGCATTGGCGGCTTTGGAAGTGTTTGGGATTGGTAATTGAAGTGAATTCTGGTTAATGATTGAATTTAGACCTAAGATCCACCATCTTGAGTTTCATAAGATTTGAATGAAAATTGAGAAATTGGCTTCGCAACCGAGAGATTAATCTCCCACTGTGGTCGCCAGTTGTTTTGGGGTAAAAACTGATTCTGCTGGTTTTGGTAAATTTGGGTGTATTGATGAGAAACAAATTCAAACCTTAAACAAATGCACTGCACATGAGTACTTTAGATTCGAGAGATCAATCTGTACAATCCTGGCCTAAACCAAGAAATAGACGTTCCAGTCTTGCTTCGGTCACAAGGTGAAGGAGAAGGGTTGATCTTAGGGAGGGAAGCGAAGAAGGTGTTGAGATCAGAATGGTTAACTCTGAAGGTGTGGCTATTTTATGACTTGTATCAGAATATGGAACTGGCTTATGGAATGTAAGCTATCAGTTCTTGGTATTTTTTCTGGATACTTGTGTTGATAACCAAAACTGTGTTGTTGGTTGAAATAGGTTGAAAACTTATTTATATCAGTCATAGTTGCATGCACCCTGATCTCATGGGAACTGGGAATAGTTGAGTGATGGAGGAGTGAGATCGTGCAGGATGGTGAAAACCACGTCTCCACTATGAGGGGAAGACTGGGTGGTTTCGTCCCACTACTTATCTATCATCACTAACTGCCCGCCTTTCCTGACACTTTCTTGTAATAGGCGTGTTGCACGCCGCACGCTGTAGACCGCCAGACCAATACCCTGATGAACATCCCCCAGTTTGCGACATGTTTGATGTCTCGAGTATTTTGGTGGAAAATATGCAGCAGGCTGCTGAATGGGTCTTGTTTGCAAGACCTAGTTATTCTGACCAATCACGCGCAAGCTAGGTGGCGGGTGGTCATGTGTGAGTAGCTTCCAGGAGCTATCTATGTACATTAAAGATGTGGTGATCGGTCCCTATAGGAAAATGGTGGCTGGTAGCCATTTTGACATCCTATTGGTTGGCCCAAATTAAATCTAAACCGGTTAAGTTGGCTAGCCAAGTTGGATGGCTGAGATGATTTGCAGAAGTTTGTGCTAATTCATGAAATTTCGTAATCAGAAAATTAAGATGTGAGACCCTCACTAAAACTGCTGTAGAATTCTCATACGAACTCGGATTTTGACGATCCTCCCCTCCATTCTTATCAAAAAAGAATTTATTATCTTATAGTGAGGGAATATTTAGGTTTTGAGCTCATTTAGGAGGTGAAAACAACCCGACAGTAAAAACTCAGGAGGAATTCTGTCAGTTTTCAGCCATGACCTAGCTCGTCTTTTAAGATGTATCTTTTAGCTCGTTAATCCGATTGATGAGATTTTTCAGTATGTTATGCTAGACATCCATACGAAACTTTTAGCATTTAGCTCATACTAAAATTGTTTACCAAATGCTCCCAGTTGTTCTTCCAATCTTTGGGTGATCGTTTAGAAGCCATATGGGTAGGCCGCGGCGTGGCCAATTGTTCCTTATGGAAGAGGGGTGGACATTGATCATGGCCACACCTTGTTATGGAAAAGGGGTTGGGCATTAATCATGGCCACAGCTCGGTGGAATAGCATGGCTTGCAAATTAGCATGCCGGTGCGATTTGGTAGGTTGATTAGCTAATTGGACTGACGGACATGTTGACACGATGGCCACTAGCTATTAGCGTAGTTTGTCTTTATTTAATGCGTGTGGCGGGTTTAAAGCGACCTGATTGGTCGATAGGAAAGGGGGCCAACAAGCAGCATGGGACCGGCCACACTCCAAGTGTGTGTGGCACATTTAGAACGACCTGATTGGTCGATGGGAAAGTGGTCGGAAAGCAGCATGTTCCCGTCCACACTCCAAGTGCGTGCGGCACATTTAGAGCGACCTGATTGGTCGATGGGAAAAAGGGATAGAAAGAGTAGCATGGGGGCGTGGCCATTTGCAGGTGGCGCCCGCTAGGACGAACTGGCCGGCCATGTGGTGTGGCCACGCCTCCTCTTATTGCTGCTCCTACTTTCCGCGACTCCTCTTTTATTTATTGTTTTCTGATTTTTGGTAGGACTTTGCTCCTACTAGTCCATGGCGGATCAATTGCCTAGCTTGCCTAGGTTTAGTTTCGACCAGCAGGGTCCGAGATATTACGCAGGCGTAAAAGACCTAATTTTTGCAAATTAATTAGGTTAATATTTGAATCTTGTGAATTATCACAAAATTGATTAAATTAGGCTAGTTCTGTATGTTGACACAGAGTTCTTCAAATTTTATTGTCAGTGAGCAACATGCTTTCCGACTGAGTACTTTCATGCAGACCTTAATCTTGATACTTCGGGAAATTCATGCTACTCAGCTGCGAGTGAACACTAATTGTCATTTCATATCAATATTAAGGGTTCAGCCGGGGAACATAACACATGAAAGTATTCAATGAGCCTTGCATTAATGAATAATACAGGCGGGATGTTGAAATTTATAGAATATTTGGGATTGTTGCTACATGCACCATTCTGGAAAAATTTCATGTAAATATACTGAATTGCTCAACATATGCGTAAGTAAAAAGGTTGGGCACTCATTACTACAAATTGCTCCGTCTCTTTGCAGAATGACGGTACATTAAATACAGGGTTTTACAATCTTAGCCCTGAACTAAAAACCACCATCAACATTAAGTCCCCTGCTTAGCACGTAATAGTGACATTGTTGCGGGGTAAGCACTAGATGGTGATAGATGAAAATAAAATTCATGATAAGGTAAACAGACGTTACCAGTAGAGAGGGGCCGGCTTGGCCTTTGAGCAGAACACATTTAATGAAACGTCAATACAAGTAGCAATCACCCTTCTAGTACGTTTATACTGAGAACACTAAAATGATGTATTTAAGTAGTGGAGCCTCAATTGATGAGTGTTAAGGCAGTTGAGCCTTCAATACAAAGATGAATGTTAAGGTGGTGGATCCGTCAGCACTATGATGTGTTGAGGCAGTGACGCCGGACAACACGAGTAAGTGATGGGGAGATTGCGCGTCTCAACACTAAGATGTGTTGAGGCAGTGATGCCTGACAACACAGTAGTGAGTGTTGAGGAATTGCTTCGTCTCAACACTAAGGTGAGGATATGTTGAGGCAGTATGCCTGACAACAATATAGTGAGTGTTGAGGAATTTTCACGTCTCAACACTAAGAGAGAGGATGTGTTGAGTCAGTGTGCCTGGAAACACAGTAGTGGGTGTTATGGAATTCGCACGTCTCAACACTAAGAGGAAAACGTGTTGAAGCAGTATGCCTGACAACACAATAGTGAGTGTTGAGGAATTTGCACGTCTCAACACAAAGAGGAAGGATGTGTTGAGGCAGTATGCCTGGTGATGTGGTTTTAAAGTTGTAGTGAAAGTGGTGAGTAAAGTTCGTTC
>JAJJMB010006234.1:1622867-1698156 GCA_023531105.1 Papaver atlanticum
CACTATACATAAAAGAGAAGAAAATAGACACATAAATGCGTCTATCACCTGGCAACACAGTAGTGAGTGTTGAGGAATTTTCAACTCGCAACACTAAGAGGGAGGATGTGTTGAGGAAGTATGCCTGGAAACACAACAATGAGTGTTGAGGAGTTTGCACGTCTCAACACTAAGAAGAGATTGTGTTGAGGCAGTATGCCTGACAACACAATAGTGAGTGTTGAGGAATTAGCGCGTTTCAACACTAGGATATTTAAAATTTATTTGATATACCTATTAGATATAAAACATTTAGTTTAAGGATAGTTACTTAGCTGTGTCTCCGCTAGGCATGTCCTTCACGCATGATTTGGCTTTGGGTATATTAGGCTCTCCCGTGATTAACAGCATCAGGCGTTAGTGATGACATCAGGATGACGACGGATTGATAGACGGACAACAGTCCCCAGGTCTTGATGGGACGAAAAAAAGCCGGTTGTAAAGAGAGTTGTTCAACAAGACTTACTCGTGGAACCTGCTAAGCTACACTCTCTCCAGGCAATTACATCACATTTGCGAGTTGTCCACACGGCAACAAATAATCTTCAGGATTGGACGGCTTGTTGGAGATTATCTAAGGTATAGACTTTGGCAGGGAACATACTCCTAGTTTCGCTTTGTTGCTATGTATCCATGAGCGCCCCAGAACCATATCATGATTCGGGTATTCCTTGATAATATAAAACTTGGCGTGTGTTAGGGCGTCTCCTATCTTGATTTTGAGATTAATGTACCCATAGGCATCTATCGACTTTCCTTCTGAGTTTTCGATCATTGTCGGGCAGTGAGCAGCCTCTAGCTCTCAAAGTCTTGACGGTGACATTGTTAAAGTCATAGGCCGCGTCAATCAGTGTGCTTTTAAACTCGACACCTTTCAGGTGAGTAGTGGTTAGGAGTCCCCAGTTACGTTTACCAGCCGTACCTTCCAAGAGAGACTAAGATTTAGGGGTAGTTTCTCCAATTGAAAACAATCGCCTGCTCGACATAACACGGTTGAGGGCTGAAAATATATCTCGGCGCTGCGCCTTGGAAAAATAGAGAATCTCACACACATGCTCCATTATAGATTGCACGATTTTGTGAACAGAGTCCCCAGAAAGCATTAATGCACAACTCTACCAATTAATGTTCTGTCACATTTGGATCATTACAATCTAACGCCTGAATTCTGAATCCCTTGACATAATAATTCGAATGTTCGTTGTTTCGCTCCTTCTGAGTTGTGGCTATGTTCGTCTGAGTTTTGGCAAGAATTTCCTATCTCTCCATTAAAACGATAATGGTAATGGGAGGTTGGATTCCTATGGCTCATCCCGTCTCTCGTCCTGACGAAGAAGTGGTAGCATCCATGGTGATGATTGGAGGCGTCATGCTCGAAGAAATATTAGGAGTAGCGATGGCTCTGGCTCTGGTAATTGGAGGCGTCACACCAGAGGGGATGCTTCCGGTGCTGCTGGTGTTGGTGCTAGAGGATGTAACGCCAAGGGATGTGTTGACTGCGCTTGCGGACGTTACATTGGTGTTGCTCATTCCCTTTTTCTCTCGTTCGATACGTCCACATACTCTGTCTGCATTGTCGTTAGCGTAGGCACGGACCTCAGACAAGGATTCAACATTTTTTGTGTCATCTCTGAAATTGGTGGCGTTCTCCGAGCAAATGTTTGCTGGATCTTGCTACAGCCGGTTTTCCATACTCTTTAAGAGACAAAACGTCTCATTTTGCAGCTTGACAATATCAGCTTGATATGCGACAACATCATCTAATATTTAATCCATACCTTCCACGGTGATTGGATTTCGAGCATTGGCGGCTTTTGAAGTGTTTGGGATGGCCGGGGTAGCTCATGAAGCGGAAAGTTGGGATTGGTGATTAAAGTGAATTCTGGTTAATGATTGAATTTATACCTAAGATCCACTATCTTGAGTTTGGGAAGATTGGAATGAAAATTGAAAAATTGGCTTCGCAACCGAGAGATTAATCTCCCACTGTGGTCGCCAGTTGTTTTGGGGTAAAAACTGATTCTGCTGGTTTTGGTAAATTTGGGTGTATTGATGAGAAACAAATTTAAACCTTAAACAAATGCACTGCACGGGAGTACTTTAGATTCGAGAGATTACTTTGATGTCTCGAGTATTTTGGTGGAAAATATGCAGCAGGCTGCTGAATGGGTCTTGTTTGCAAGACCTAGTTATTCTGACCAATCACGCGCAAGCTAGGTGGCGGGTGGTCATGTGTGAGTAGCTGCCAGGAGCTATCTATGTACATTAAAGATGTTGTGATTGGTCCCTATAGGAAAATGGTGGCTGGTAGCCATTTTGA
This sequence comes from Papaver atlanticum, assembly GCA_023531105.1. Lineage (NCBI taxonomy): Eukaryota > Viridiplantae > Streptophyta > Magnoliopsida > Ranunculales > Papaveraceae > Papaver > Papaver atlanticum. Next base: position 1,625,227 of record JAJJMB010006234.1, read on the forward strand.
CATCCTATTGGTTAACCCAAATTAAATCTAAACCGGTTAAGTTGGCTAGCCAAGTTGGATAGCTGAGATGATTTGCAGAAGTTTGTGCTAATTCATGAAATTTCGTAATCAGAAAATTAAGATGTGAGACCCTCACTAAAACTGCTGTAGAATTCTCATACGAACTCGGATTTTGACGATCCTCCCCTCCATTCTTATCAAAAAAGAATTTCCTATCTTATAGTGAGGGAATATTTAGGTTTTGAGCTCGTTTAGGAGGTGAAAATAGCCTGACAGTAAAAATTCAGGAGGAAAAATTGTTTACCAAATGCTCCCAGTGTTTCGTCCAATCTTTGGGTGATCGTTTAGAAGCCATATGGGTAGGCCGCGGCGTGGCCGATTATTCCTTTTGGAAGAGGGATGGCCATTGATCAAGGCCACAGCTCGTTATGGAAAAGGGGGTGGCCGTTGATCATGGCCATAGCTCGTTGTGGAAAAGAGGGTGGTTGTTTATCATGGTCACAGCTCGTTGGAATAGCATGGCTTGCAAATTATCATGCCGGTGCGATTTTGTAGGTTGATTATCTAATTAGCATGGCGGCCATGTTGACATGACGGCCACTAGGTGTTAGCGCAGTTTGGCTTTATTTAATGCGTGTGGCGGGTTTAAAACGACCTGATTGGTCGATAGGAAAGGGGGCCGGTAAGCAACATGGGACCGACCACACTCCAAGTGAGTGCGGTGCATTTAGAGCGACCTGATTGGTCGATGAAAAAGGGGACCAGCAAGCAGCATGGGCTCGGCCACACTCCAAGTGTGTGCGGCGCATTTAGAGCGACCTGATTGGTCGATGGGAAAGAGGGCCGGCAAGAGTAGCATGGGGGCGTGGCCATCTGCAGGTGGCCCCCGCTAGATCGAACTGGCCGGCCATGTGGTGTGGCCACGCCTCCTCTTATTGCTGCTCCTACTTTCCGCGGCTCCTCTTAAAAATTTTGTTTTCTTATTTTTGGTAGGACTTTGCTCCTACTAGTCCATGGCGGATCAATTGCCTAGCTTGCCTAGGTTTAGTTTCGACCAGCAGGGTCCGAGATATTGCGCAGGCGCAAAAAACCTAATTTTTGCAAATTAATTAGGTTAATATATGAATCTTGTGAATTATCACAAAATTGATTAAATTCGGTGAGTTCTGTATGTTGACACAGAGTTCTTTAAATTTTATTGTCAGAGAGCAGCATGCTTTCCAACTGAGTACTTTCATACAGACCTTAATCTTGATACTTTGGGAAATTCATGCTACTCAGCTGCGAGTGAACACTAATTGTCATGTCATATCAATATTAAGGGTTCAGCCGGGGAACATAGCACAGGAAAGTATTCAATGAGCCTTGCATTAATGAATAATACAGGCGGGATGTAAAAATTTACAGAATATTTGGGATTGTTGCTACATGCACCATTCTAGAAAAATTTCATGTAAATATACCGAATTGCTCAACATATGCGTAAGTAAAAAGGCTGGGCACTCATTACTTCAAATGGCTCCGTCTCATTGCAGAATGATGGTACATTAAATACAGGGTTTTACAATCTTATCCCTGAACTAAAAACCACCATCAATAGAGAGATTACTGAGACTCGGGATTCCACCATTAATCACAATCAATTGGTTCAAATAATGATTCCAAACAATTTTAGCACTTTTGTATACTCTTATTCTCTGCCAAGGTAGATTTTATAAAGCATTAGATGTAAATCATAAGCATAGCGCATCAAGAGTTCTTAGACTAAGCATACACTATCAAACAAAATCACAAATAATCATTGAAAATCATAAATCAATTTAATCAATGCAAAAAGTAATAAAGAATCAATTATAATTACCAAATATTTGTGAAACATGGCTTCCTCCATTGTCCCAGTGTTGGGTTTTTGCTCTTCATGGTGCAAACGCGCTCAAAATAATAACTCATGGCTTAAAAGGTGTTTTTATTGAAGAAATTGTATAACAAAGAGGTTTGCAACGCTGTAAGGTGTTACAGACGTCACTGTTAAAAACGGAAACAGTTGTTAAGGGTTGCCGCTATTGCAGAACAAACAAAAAAATCGCTGAAGGCTTATCGCAAGCGATTCTGAAGGTGACGGTTTATGCGACTCAGCTGGACTTCGCGACTGACTAGCTGGGTCTAATGCTCTTCAGTTTCTGCTGGTGCAGAAACGACTCTGCATCTTCTTCTTCTTCACCAGCAGAGGAAGCTTCTCTGCAACTCCATTTTTCGCATTGTATCACCCCCAAACTCTCGATTACCCCTTGAGACTCTCAGAGGCATCTATATATAAACCACAACTCCAAGTTTGTCGATTAAAACTTCCCAAAAATATTACTTCTCCTCCACCCCAAGTTTCGGTTATTTCCTTTTTTTCTTCTCTACTTTCCTCTGTTGTACGCGTATCCTGAATTTCCAAAACTCCTTCCAAACTTAGATAGAGATTATCTCCTCCCAATTCAGCGTATCTTCCAAACATACAACCAAGAAAATCCCGATATATCTTCATTATCTGTTTTAGCACTTCTACATGAAAAACTCATTTCTCTTCGAATCAACACACATCACCAGGCCTGTTTCGATGTATAAGGCCTTCCCACATCAAAATCCAACAAATACTCCAATTAAATCTCTTCCACGTATTCTCCCCTTTACGAAAGTCTTTCCTCCACTGATTCACCGAGATATACATGGAAAGACTTGTTTTTCTTCGACTCAAAGCCAATTACCAACCCTGTTTTTACGCAACAGGTTGATATCAATCCAAAACAGCCAAGGAATCCGAGAACTACTCAACTTAATCTTGTCCAGGAAAGTTGGCAGACTACTTGTAAAATCTCCCGCCAAAATTCATTTCAAATGGGAGGAACAGGGATGCCCCTTAACCATCTGCGGGTACCCATAAACATGAGGTGTAAATAGAAAATCTTGGGTGCAAATAGCTCTGGAGTGCCCCCTATCACTGGAGTGCCCTTAGAAATTGTCCTCTAGGTGCCTTTATCAACTTTCTTCGGGTGTCAATAACACTTCTTCTGAGGGTGCTTCCAACGTATTTCTGGGGTGCCTTTTTTATGCGTATTCTGGGTGCCTTTAGTAATTTTCTCCAGGGAGTGCAGATAACACTTTTCGAGCAACTTTTTCCACAAAAGCTTATTTCTTCAAAAACACCTACAAAGACGTAAAATACCGTAATTAGTACTAAAATGGGCACTAACAAAATACATAATTGAGATCAAAATAGACACATAAATGCGCCTATCACTTTACATTCCTTTTCCTTCCCTGAAAACTCTTTTTATCAAAAAATTGCTTGTAGAGCTTGAATTGTGTATTTCTCTCACAATTCCATATTTGAATGGAGACTACAAGCATCATATCTTCTGATGGAAAAGATGTTAATATGATTGTTAAGCCATCAATCATGAAGGAAAAAGATAAATCTCTTTCCTCTGCAACTTTGAAGAGAAAAATGAAGAATATGAAGAAACCAAGGGCTATCCCCTCAAATCTTCAGAAGTTTTCTGATATTCTTGAAGAGTTGAAGGAAATAAGGAAAGAGATTCGGCAAATAAAGGCTATCGTTCTAAGAACGCTTGAAATTCAGAAGGCCCTGGTTCGGCATCAGTCAAGAAGGTTCGTTGGAATTGACTCCTTTCTTCACGAACCTTATGTTCCAATGTATGTTGACGACAAGGAGTTCGGGGACGATAAAGAATTTTTCAAGAATCTTAATGTTTAGAAAACTTCTTATGAGAATTTATTCTTGTGTTTTAAGAAGGATAACTAGGGCTTGGAATAACAACTATTGTGATTACACATAGCTATTGCCAATGATTTTCATCTTGCAATGTTTTAGATTTATTTATTTAAATTCTAAGTTATTTGGAAGATGATTTTGCAGTATTAATCTTTATGGTTTTTTACATTGCAATAAAGAATTACACATAGTTATTTTTATAGGATATGTGTGTTTACGTCCGTGAACTATGATTATCTCATATGACAAAAGTTAAGTCTATTATGTCTTTATGCAAATATTGATAAAAGATAGAATGAACTTTTGTATATTCCGCAGTATTGATCTTTCCCTGATCCACTTCTGATAGACACATTTTTGTGTCTAAATTGTCTCGATTCTATATATTGTTGGGGCTCATTTTTGTACTTATTATTGTGTTTTATGTGTGTGTAGGTATTTTTGGCCAATAAACATTTTTAGAAAAATCGGCTCAAAAAGTTGTCTAAAGCACCATGAGGAATTGTTATTGGCACCAACAGTTTGGATACGGGGCACCTCCAGGGCACCCCCAGGACAGCTGCTATTCGCACCCCTACTCTGGATAGGGGGCGACTCTTTTCTTCTTCACGGAATTGGATGGATTTTGGCGGGAAAAACTGAATTCAAAATTCAGTTTTGCAGCGTGATTTGCAGGAAAGATTTGATCGAGTTTCAGCCAGATTTAATGGCTGCCTTGGATTGGTACCACCCTGTTATGACTAAACAGGGTTGGTAGGTCTTCTAGTTTCGAAAATAAAGGATGCTGCATGGAGTTTGGGATGAACAGGGGAGGATAGTTTATCACGATGTTTGGACTCTTTTTGGATATTCAGGTGGAGATTCAATCGTTGTTTTTCCTTGGGCTGGACCTGTTAGAACGTAGTCGAGATGGTACGTGTGTTTGTATCGATAAAATATGGTTGTGCTGTCGACAAAACAGAGAAATAAAGTTTAACGGTAAAACAGGGTAGTGTTTATGTGTGGAAGTGTCTTGGCTATATTTGTGGAAGTTAGGTGCTGTGAAGGAAGGATTTACTCTCTGGGATTCGTATCTTTTAGTTTTAGGAAGTTTTACAACTCACATGCCGAGTAAACAAGATTGGCAGAGAAGAAATCCTGTGACTTTTGGGAAAAGAAAAAAAGAAAATATTTTCGGATTTTACTCGAGATTTTTGGGACTTGTTGATTATATATAGAGTTGCTGAGAGTCATGGAAGGGTTACGTTCACTTTGGGGAGGTTTAGAAGCATTGCAGAGAGAAAACAATCAAGTTGCAGAGACACAGGCGAGAGGAAGAAGAAGAACCAGAGAACAACAGAAGAAAAAGGTCACATAATCCGTGATCTATTCTTTCAAATTCGAAGCCTTTTGTACCAATTTTTCCAACAATTAATCGAGTTCGCAATAGTTCTGTGTTAAGGGTTCTCTGTAACAGTAGTTCTGTAACAATTATATCTGTTACAACACACTGCTTTATACCTTTTCACTCTTTTAATCAACTTTTGAGAACCAAACATGTATTTTGAGCAAGTGATTAATACGAGGAGCTAAATCCCATTGCTGAGGCGGTAGAGGAAGCTATTTTTCCAACAAAAAGTGGTATATTCTATTTTATCTATTTTATTACAATTATTTTATGATTATTTGCCTTGATTGAAAATTGTTTGAATGATTTTTGTTAAGCAATTGTTATTTCTTTTGATAGAGCATTCTTGGACCTAGGTTTTTGATGTTCTATGCTTCAGATTTACACTTGTTATTTTGAAAATCTACATGTTGCAATAGTTTAGAATCAAATTGAACGAGAAAATTGCATGAATATAAATACTGGATTAAATCACTTTTAACTTGGAAAATAGTGGAATCTTAGCCTCAGTGTTCTTTTAATATTGATATCAACTTTGTCGGCGTTTGCTATAATTATTAGTGAGTTTTCTATTTTATTTTTGAATTTAAGTCTAAAGTTATCCTTCACAAGTTCGAGAATCGAATCACTTTTTACCACTATCTATAACCACATCAACTTCTATGTGAAAGTACTGTATGGCTCCGTAAGTTTTCTTATGTTGAGAATTCCGATTAAATTAATCATTAAGGCTCTCTTGTGGTTAATTTATTCGAGTTTACTGGATACAAATTCATGTTTCATATGATTTGTTAATGTCCAAAGAAATCCTTCTTTTCTCGTAAAAGTAAGGTCGCTCTTGTTGTTCTTTCGGGAATGGCATTTTATGGGGGAGAGTTCTTAATTGAACTTGTGCTCAATTGCCAAATCTTTGTGGGGAGTGCGGCTGTGCAATATTGTAGGAGTTATCTTGTAACTTTATAAACTCCTTGATGAATACACTAAGTTTCGACTATGAAATCATCGAAACAAAGTTGATATGTTCTATTTTAGTCATGCATAATCTCTTTGAGAATTTCATTATGATCCCGCTAGTTTTCGTACCTTTTCCAATTTGTATTGACAAAAAGGAGGAGAACTATTTTGTAGTTCACACTACATACATATGGTTTACGGATCATTATGTAAGGGGGAGAGGTTTTCATTGTGATATGAAGTATTGACTAAGGGGGAGTGATAAATATCACCGTAGTATTATTGTCAAAGTTGTGATACAATTGAACTTTGATGCTGTGTAATAATACTATGACACTGTATAACAATAACTGAGAACATCTGTATTTTTATTGTTATGGCTACGGATCTTCAACAATAATGATGCTGAGTTGAACACGTTCAGAATCACTGGAGTACTTGGGGTGACGAAGAATTCAAGGAATGTTGAAGAACCAAGGAAATCAAGCATGTTGGATGAGAAGCTACAAAGTTTACTTATTTTGTAATCCACATGTATTGATAGTTTTGTCACTAAAATTGACAAAGTGGGAGATTGTTAGAGAACTGCTCGGTCGAACTCGCAAGCGTTGCTATCTCAAGCTTGTTTGTCAAGTTTAGGTGATCAAACCTTTAAGTCTTGATTTCTAGTCTACTTATAGCTATGTCTCGGATTAGGATAGAATGTGTAGCTGAGCTTTAGACTTCACGGCGTTCATCGATTGAAAACGAAGATCTACTTAGGAAAGCTTGGAGGAACTTCATCAACAAAAGGTATGTGGAGACTAAAACTTATCTATCACTCAGAAGTCTATTTTATTCTATCTCCTATTGAGACTAAGTCGTATAGCTATATAGACTTTTACATTATACATATTCGATATTTCGAGATGAGTTTAACTCGCTTATATCTTTCTCAAAATATGTGTTGGAAAGCTTTTTGCTTTAACTACGTTTATCATTATTCTTGACGAGTTTAGTTGGAAACAATTTATTTGTTGGAAACTAAATAATGGGTCAAAGTTCATCTTTTATTCTTGACTAAAGTCAAAAGATGATCATGTGAAAATTGCCTTGAAACATCTTACATGATTTGTGTGAGACAGTCATTTGATGTAGACTCGGAATGTTTTGTATTGATCATTCGATCACTTGAAAATTGCTTATAAGCTAATAGTTTGTGTGAGACAGCTATTGTCGTCTTCTAAGGATGTTTCAATGATTGAAATGGGAGTTTAGAACAAATAACCATTGTCTGGATATAGCACAGTATGCATACCAGTATGCAAACTGTTGTAGTATGATTCAGGTCAGGGAACCAAGTTTGCATACCAGTATGCAAACGGTTTTAACTGTCAAAGTCTGGGAACCAAGTTTGCATACCAATATGCGAACGGTTTCACCTGAGTTAGGTCTGGGACAACAGTATGCATACCGGTTTACGAACTGTCGGACGTGACCAAAGTCCGGAACTTAAGTTTGCATACCCGTTTGCAAACTGAGTTGGTTTAAGTTCTAAAATCGGTTAAGTATGATTTCATACTCATGAACAAATACATTAATAAATTAAGGAATTCAATCTTTGCAAACTGTGGCTTAATGTTCATGAATTGATTCTTAAATAAGTACTTTGTACAATCATGAATCAAATCCGGTTTTGTTTCAATTGTGTCTGTTATACTTCTATGAGAATATAAACAATTGAAAAACTCTATGAGTAACACAATTAGATTCATTTGATCTATAAGTGTTAGATGAATGTGGTTAATACAAAAGTGTTCATATGGATAACTTCGGTTAACTATTGTTGAGCCAACTCAATATACACGTTTAGGTACGGTTACCCATATCTAAATGAAGGTATATTTCATTTGTGTGTAACAAGATAAGACCATCTAACGGTGGAGAGATATTGCTTTGGTTTTAAGCAAACTTAGCTTGAATCTTAAATCAGGTTTTCATATAACGGTGACTATTGATTGCTTTGTTTCAAAGCTATCAAACCCTGATTTGAAGACTATATAAGGGAGAACTCTAGCAACTTGAAAACCTAATCCCCACACCTCCTGTGTGATACTGGTTGCAACTAGAGTCGATTATCCTTTAACCTAGGTTTTTACTAAAACCATTATAGGTTAACGACTTAAAGACTTCATTGGGATTCTAAAGCCATACCCAACTATTTTCTCTGTAGTTGCGTGTTCTGATCTTACTTGTTATATCGTATTGAGTACTATCTTCTCTAAGATTTTCTCGAGATTTATCTTCGATGGGTAAGATATAAAAAGTAATCACAAAGCTCTTCGTCTCATTCTTTGTGATTCCACAATAACTTGTTCTCTACCATATAGTTAAGTTATTGTGAGGTGATTGATATTTATAGGATGTTCTTCGGGAATATAAGACCAGATTATTAATTGGTTCCTGTTCACCTTGATTTATCAAAAGACGAAACAAAATTTCGTAGGTATTTCTGTGGGAGACATATTTATCTATCAGAATAGGCTTTTCTGTGGGAGAAAGATTTGTTTATAAAGTCTTCGACTTTGGGTCGTAGCAACTCTTAGTTGTGGGTGAGATCAGCTAAGGGAATCAAGTGTGTAGAGTCTTGCTGGGATTCAGAGGCGTAAGGAACGCGACTGTACCTTAATCGGTGTGAGACTTGGTTAGGGCTCAACTACATTCCAGTCCGAAGTTAACTTGTAGTAGGCTAGTGTATGTAGCGGCTTAATACAGTGTGGTTTTCAAATCTGGACTAGGTTCCAGGGTTTTTATGCATTTACGGTTTCCTTGTTAACAAAACTTCTGGTGTCTGTGTTATTTCTTTTCCGCATTATATTTTTTTATATAATTGAAATATCACAGGTTGTGCGTAGTTCAATCAATTGGTAAATCCAACCTTTGGTTGTTGATTGACACTTGAACATTGGTCTTTGGTACCGTTCAAGTTGTTTCTCATAATAATCAGGCTCACGGATTTCTATCTGTTTGATTTGATGATTACATTGAGAAACAGAGATATAACTCTTGGATATATTTCCTTGATTAAGTCTGACTGTCTAGTTGATTCTCTTGGAATTATATTGGAGTTAGTCCATATAGATTGCCGAACGAAATATTGGGCGTGGTTGTTAGACCCCCGCTTTTTCAGTTACCAAATCTGTTGTTGGTGGATACTACAAGTTAGCTGACATGGATGGCAAGACGTGTGTTCCGGTAATACAGAAAAATTGGCTCAAAGCATTTGGCTTCTGAGACATTTAGTGTTTTGGGTGTTATATGTTCAAGGAACGAACGCCCAAAACATCTAACATTTGTATTTTAGGATTTTCTTTCACATGTATTTTCAATTCCTCCAAAACATTTGCAATACTTGCATTCAGTATTTGAATTCAGCAATTTATCAAAGTTCATATTACTTAAAGAAAATCTCTATCAAATCCAAAAGAAAATCCTCAATCCACTCATCCAAAACCAATCAAAAAATCAAAACCAAAATAAAACCTCACATCTCTCAGAAGTTCAAGGTTCAAGAGATCATAGAAGGAAAATCAAAGGAAACTGGCAAAGTAATATTTTTGCTCTTCTCGATTTCCAAGTCACGCAAATATGCTTTCTCCAACTCTAGTTTTTCAGTCAACTTGGCAATTTTGGCTTCCTACTTCCTCACAGCATCACTAGGAAAAGGTACATTCTTCTCGCGTGTGTCCTTAATGGTGTTAATTCTCTGACGTAGACATTTCAAGTTGAAACAAAGTCTCTCTGAATTGCCCAAGTTGTACTCCCCAATCAAAGAGTACATCTTTGGTAACATTGCTTCTAGCTCTCGGATGTCATCGATCACACGCAAGATAACTCCTACTTGCATTATCAAGAAGTAAACACGTTCGGGATCTTTGGTAACAACAATATGACCATATCTTTCCCATATTTTCTGATACATACTAGCATATCCGATGGGAACGCTAAATCCACCAACTAGTTCATGATACGGAAGTGGCTCACTGAGCAGAGGATCAAAAGTAACCCTCGCATTTGGGTATTCATGAACGATCATACGAGTCTCAATCATTGGAGCAACTTCTATATCATTGGAACAATTTCTTCTATCACTGGAGCAGGAGCAGTTTCTTCTATCCCCGGCCCGGTTTCTTCTATCTCTGAAGTAATGGCGACTTGAGCCTCGTTCTCTTCAACAACTTCAGTAGAAACATTATCATGACCCTGAAGTGCATAGATGTTTGTACCGTCACTTTGATTCACAATGTTACTCGTACCATCATCATTGGGTCGGTTATCCTCAACTTCGTCATTTGGCACCTAATATGACGATTACATGGGATTAGGGTACTCTAAGCATGCAAATCAAAGGAAATCATAAAATTCAGAATGTAAGTGATCTGACATTATCAAAGTTCTTCATTATGCATTCAAGACACGAGCAAATAGTGTAAAAGTCATAAAAAGGCGTTTTACAACAAGCTTATCTGAGGAGATTTTACACTTCCCTGTATAAGATAGCGATCTGGGAGCAATTGGTAAGGAATCTAAGGTTGAGTCATATGTCATTTTATTCGTATGGATGTTCTTTACAACATATCCAAAATTCACATCAATTGGATAAACGAGCAAAAACATGTGTCCGAAACATCGAATAACATGACAGTTGAAAATTTTCTGAAAACTTCCTGGAAGTACTGTTTCATTGATTTAGACTCCTAAACATGCTCAAAACTCAAAAATCTTTTTTCCCTAAAGCTAGGAAATTTCGCGGGCATAAGAAAACTGGGTAGATCGCGAAAATCTGACGTCGGATGAAGATTCTACAGCGTTTTTACTAAAAGATTGAATTCTTAATTTTTTGGTGACGTATTTCTGCAAATACTTCTCATTTATTCACATGGATTCTCATTCATTCATTCACAAATCAGAAATTTTATACTTCTACGAAGAACATACAAGATGTACGCTTACTTTAGTAGTCTCTAAACCGTTCGAGGGATCGATATTGCCGGCGTCACCATTAGGAGCATTATTACCTTCATTCGGTTCCGACTCTTGAGAATTCTCTTCATCACCATATTCCGAAGACGAATGAGCATCATCAGCGCCTTCTTTATCCATGATTATCTCCTCCTGGATATATCAACAACAATCATTATTACTTCATTCAAGAAATATCATAATTGGTTGTACGGAAAAGTACTTTCATCGATTTCTTCTTCATCGGCACAGGATTCATGAGTTGTTTGCCCGGGAGCAAGTTGAAGACCATCAATGCTCGATGGAGAAAAATTATGATTTTTTTTAACAAACATTAGTTTTATGATCCTAATTACACGGATAAGGAAAAAGTCACGATAGAAGAAGCGCTAACGACTCACCAAAGAGACAGCTGGGGACTTTACACTATTCGGTAACATCCTATAATCCTTACTTCTGGCTTCTCTGCCCTGGGGAATTTCATCCACTTCCATGAAGTCTACGTTAATTCGAGGTCTCACAACACGACCATCCTGTGGTAAAATTAATGAAATAATTAAGATACGATTATCATGTCTTTACAAAAGTCATAAGAAGAATACTTACTTGTGAACATCCTGGAAGTATTTTTCGTTTATCACTACTGAAGGGATATTTAAATCTTGGTCAATCAAAAATTATCTCAATAGAAGGAGGTTTTTGTACTAGAGGTTGAACATTTATTACAAAATTATGCAAACGCTTAAGTTGTTGATTCCAGAAGTTATATAACCCGGAGTTGCGTAGGTGACTCGGTCAGAACAAGGCAAGAGATATTCGTGTCCATTCAAATGTGTACAATCTAAAGAAATTTTAAGTTGGGCGACTGATGGCTTTCTCCTCCGAACATCTGGAATACACTGATCAAGGCCCATTTGTCGAGCCGCTCTATCGATATTATATTCCTCCACCAAAAAATTTCCTTGTATTACTGATGCTAAATAACCAGGAGTGCAACTCAGTATAAAGGATCTCTCACCATCACTCAGGTCTGTACCGGTTTCAAAGTGATGTTTTCTTTAGCAGCATTAAAAGTGGTCAATTGTGAGACGAAAGAAGGAACCGACACCCATGGACAAAAATTAAACTCAAACTCGTTGTCTAATATATCGATGAGGCGTGCCTTAAGTCGAGGCTGCTTCATGGACCAACGCATAATCCTAGCATTATCTTTCTCGGAGAAAGCATGATGAGTATCAACATTTGGTCCTTACAAGACGCTACGAGGAATCGGTGCATATTTCTTGAAGCGTTCCCATAATAAGGCTTGGATAAACATTGTATTAACATACGTTTTAATTTTCATAAAGCCATTAGAAACGCTAGAATTTATGACTAAAGAATCTAAATTAGAGAATAGCGAACCCAAGAACAGGCAACCGATGGGAAGTTTCTCACCTTGAGCCATCTTAATGGAAAAAGGAATCACAAATGGCTTCAACAAGTGTCCACTATCTTAAAGTACATCTCTGGACAGCCACAAGCACACGAAAGAAGCAATGGTTAATGTACCGTCGACAAGCCTTTCAGGAACCTCATCTCTTGGCCACCAATACTTTAACCATTGAGCATAACAAAATTTGATGGAAAATTTATTAAAGTCATGCATCGTAGCTGTCAATATGTCAGACATTGCAGTCTCCTCTGCTGAAAGTTCTTCGGAAAATTACCCGTAACTGGAAGATGCAATTAAGCAACTACATCCTCTAAAGTGATGGTAAATTTTCCCTATCTGCATATGAAAGTATGAGTAAGAATACACCAACAAGCGAGCAAAGCTACCATACCTCGTACATCATGGTAGATTAACAAGTCTCCAGTTGCTTGAATTGACCGTGTCACCTATGCACGATCTAGCATGGTTCGCACACGATCATAACCCAACATATGTCTCGCCCATCCAGAAAATTCTGCTAAAGGTTTCAGAGAAAGCTTAAATTCTATATACGAAGAAGAATAGTACCCTCCTTGCAGACAGAACCGAATTATCGCTTGAGGAGATACCAATTTTTTATGAGTAATATCTCTGGGATTTACAAGAAGGCGAAACGAAGAACCTGGGAGACGTTTTTCAGGTCTATACTGAATCACAAAGAAGTCGTCATCAGTGTTCGGAATATTCTTAATTCTAGACGCTTCTTCTTCTTCTTCTTCTCCATCAATGGAAGTCTCATCTACGGAGGTATCATCTTTGGAAGTGTCATCATGAGAACCATACATCTTTGCAAAGTAGCTGTGACATACATACGACACTTCTGCTTCAATATTTCATTCATACAAGATGCAAATTTCAACTAAGCACTGGAATTACGCAATAATGGAATAATAAGGATGCTCACATCAGCGTCTACAAAAATGGTAACTTTCCAACTCTTACCTGTTTACAACTTCACTAACAGTAGTGACTATAACACAAAAACTTCGAAAACTTGCCTGTTTCTTCAAACCTACAAAGATGACAAAAATTCGTTATTCAAAAATCAAAACTTGATTCACGTAATACTCTACTGTGTGAACATGCACTAATTTTCTACTGTGTGAGCATCCACTATCAAATCACGAAAATTCATGTAAATATTATTTCATCACAAATAATTATTTGCTTTCAACAATTGCTTAAACATCAAAATTTGATTTTACATTTTTTTTAACTCATGTATTTATTCAAAAAAAAAAAAAGTGTTCGTCTATAAAACGAGGGTCTTTTCTATTTTTGTGAAAATCCATATATTCAAAATAAAGTTTTGTTTTCATAAAAGCTCATAAACAAAATTTTCATCACTACTATTAGACCATGTCTATTCAAAAATACATATATTTCTCTCATATTAGGGATTATTGTTCGTTTCTTAAACTAACAACGGACGGACGTCCGTTTCCTAAAACAAATTCTATGAAAACGTATGCATGCATATGCACATATGTAAAAAAATTATTTCTTATGAAAATAAATAAATAAATAAAAACGGACTTACCTGGTCGGCGCCGGCCGGAACTTAGCCGGACAGTGACGGTCGGCGGCGACTGGAATCCGACAGATTTTTTTTCCTTTGCTCGAGCGTGAAGAAGAGGTAGAGGAGAGGAGCTTGGTCGGTGGTGGAAAAAAAAAGGGTTTCTTCCTTTTTATAACAAATTTTATTTCCAAAACCTAATTAAACAAGAATTTCCTTTTTTGGGTTCAGGCCCGTAAACTCTAAACCGACCAAAATTTAGTGCCCGACCGCCCGAATTAGTGGTGCCTCATCTCACCACGCTCCCTGGATGACGCTCAATCGCACTACCAGAGTCCTTATTCAAGTCACCGCTCGCACATGGATTCTGGTAACATCTTTTACAATTAAGTGCTACCACTTACTTCGTTTACAAGAAAATCACCATCTAGTGCTTACTGCGGAACATGATTGTCCCTCACTAAGCATGGGACTTAATGTTGATGGTGGATTTTCAACAAAGACTAAAATCGTAAAATCATGATCTTGCATGTTTCTGACACGACTTTAGAAATGAATGTGAAACTCATATTTTAGGATTCGTGAAAGCTCAATTCACAATCTCTGACTGAGCGTACATCCTCTCAGAGATCTGTATGAATATGTTATTCGTAAAGCCTCCTCGGCTGAGCTTTTCGACACTTCGCATATTTCATCAACTCCTCTATATAGAATCGAAATGATTGAACGGCTCCTAGACATATTTCATGCTAGTATAGAGCGTTAACGTCTTCAGGATGTCACACTGTTCCCTGACTATGTAGAGCGAATATGTGTAGAATCTCTTAACGATTGGACGGCTCCTAGACATATTTTTTTGACTTGAAAGAGAAAAATATATTAAAAAGAGTGTCACTCAAGGTGATAAAAGTACAACTGCTCAAAGAGCAAAACAAAAGACTGTCAAGGACTGTTCATAAAAGCGCCCCAATTACAAATTAAAGTTGAAAGAGGGTACCATCAAAAGTTTTGGTATGATATAACCAATTGAACATAATGCACTTAACTGCAATGATGAGTTGCTTACTGCTCCTAAGTTTATTCGCAAAACACCTGTAATTCCGTTCTTGCCAAATAATCCACCAAACTGCGAAAGGTAAAAGAAACCAAATCTTCCATTTCTTTGTTTTTGGTTTCACAACTCTCCAATTCCAAATTTTTGCTTTAACAGATTCAGGAAAAACCCAATTTAGACCAAGGCTATCAAAGAAGTAGTTCCAGACTTTGCTAGTAAATTTGCAATGAAGAAACAAATGCGAGTTAGTTTCCTGTTTAGAAGTACAAAAAGACAAAGATGAGATTGCACCTTCCCAGCTCGGTAGAGAAAATATCTTGTTGGTGCGCCTTTATAGCACAAGGTCCAAACAAAGAAAGATACCTTTAACGAAATGAGAACATTCCATACTTGTTTATAAGGAAATGCAATGAAACCATCCTGATCAAAAGTATCATAAGATGCAGCTACTGTGAAAGTCTTACCATTTAACCAGGCTCTTTTATCCTTGCCTTCATAAAAATGATCATTAGGAGAATCAATTAAATGAAAAAACTGGATTGAAAAACCAAGTTCAGATTCTCTAAGATTTTTAGAAAATTCAGATTCCATCCATCAGAAGTAGTAGCTAAATCTGCTAAGGAAGCATTCTTCCGTCTTGAAATTCTGAATAAGCAAGGAAATAAAGTCTGCAATGGAGTATTACCAACCCATATATCTTTCCAGAACAAAACACTAGCACCGTTTTTGAGTTTCAAGTTGGAACATTTAACTACTAACTCTCTAGAATTCAAAATGCATGCCCATAAACTAGAAGCAACCGTTTTTTTTAGAAGTATTAGGGAAGAAATAATTAATATTACCTCCAAACTTTTGATGTACAATTCGTCTCCCTAACGCATTTTTTTCTGAGCCATACCTCCAAATCCATTTCGCGTGTAGAGCTGAATTCACAAGCTTTAGTTTCTTGATTCCCACACCTCCTCTTTTCTTTGAACACGTCACTTTTGACCAACCCACCCAACTTCTTTTGGTAGCAACACTAGTAGACCCCCAAAGAAAGTTCCTCATAATTTTCTCAAAATATTTAACCACCGAGATTGGAATCTGAAACATAATGAGAAAATAGATAGGGAGGCTGGATAATACACTCTGAATCATGATCAACCTGCCACTTTTTGTAAGAAAATATTTCTTCCAAGTAGCAAGTTTCTGCTATTTTTGAATAACACCAACCCAAATAGCCTTGCATTTTGATTTACTCCCCAACGGGATACCCAAATAATTGATTGGAAAATTGGTAGCAATACAACCAAAAATAGAGGCACATCTTACAGTATTATGAGATCTCCAATACCAACAATTGTGCTTTTTCTGAAATTAACTTTGAGACCAGAAATAGTTTCAAAAGCAAAGAGAATAAGCTTCAAGTTATTTACCTGATCTTCAGAGTCATCAAGAAAAACAATCAAATCGTCAGAAAATTGGAGGTGACTAATGACAATACCATCTTGCGCAACCTGAAAACCTGAAATCAAATTTGTAGCAGATGCTTTCTTGAGCATAATGAATAAAATTTCAGCCACTAGAATAAACAAAAAAGGTGACAAAGGATCGCCTTGTCTGATTCCTTTTTGATTTCTGAATAACTTGGAAGCTTCACCCTTCAACAAAATAAAAAACCTCGCATTTGAAATGCATCATTTTTTCATGATGATCAATCAATCATGAAAAATAATCAAATGAATCTAATTGTGCTTCAAATAGAGTTGTTCAATTGTTCACTATCTCAATATATATGAACAAATTGAAACAAAATCGGATTGATTCGTAATCGTACAAAGTACTTATACAAAAATCAATTCATGAATATTAAGCCACGGTTTGCAAAGTTAATTTGCATTCCTCATAAATGTTTTAGTTCATGAGTATGAGAATCATACATAACCAATTTTAGAACTTAACCACTGTGTTCGCAAACAAGGTACGCGAACAGCAGCTCCGGACCTTGGCCTAGTCAAGCCGTTCACAAACCCGGTTCGTGAACAACCATTCTGGACCCAACTCAGGTAAACCCGTTCACATACTAGGTACGCAAACAAGATTTCCAGACCTGAATCATCATAATATAGTTCGCATACTAGGTATGCATACCGTGTTGTATCCAGACATGGATAATTGTTCTAAACTCTCATTTCAATCATTGAAACATCCTTAGAAGACGACAATGATAATCTCACACATACCATTAGCTTCAAGTAATTTTCAAGTGATCGAATGATCAATACGAAACTTCCCAAGTTAACATCAAATGACTGTCTCACACAAATCATGTAAGATGTTGAAGGTAATTTTCATATGATCATCTTTTGACTTAATATTTAGTTTCCAACAAATAGATTGTTTCCAACTAAACTCGTCAAGAATATGATGAACATAGTTAAAGCAAAAAGCTTCCAACACATATTTCGAGAAATAGATAAGCGAGATAAACTCAGCTCGAAATATCAAATGTGTATAATGTAAAAGTCTATATAGCTATACAACTTAGTCTCATTAGAAGATAAAATAGAATAGACTTCTGAGTGATAGATAAGTTTTATTCTCCACATACCTTTTGTTGCTGAAGTTCCTTCAAGCTCCTCAGTAGATCTTCGTCTTCAATTGGTGAACGCCATGAAGTCTAAAGCTCAACTACACATTCTATCCTAATCCGAGACATAACTATAAGTAGACTAAAAACCAAGTATATAGTTTTGATCAACTAAACTTGACAAACAAGATTGAGATATCAACGCTTGCGAGTTCGACCGAGCAGTGCTAGCTTGTTACATACAAATGAAATATATCTTCATTTAGATATGGGTAACCATACCTAAACGTGTATATTGAGTTCGCTCAATAATAGTTAATCGAAGTTAGCCATATGAACACTTTTGTCTTAACCACATTCATCTAACACTTCTAGATCAAATATGATGATCAATCAATCATCAAAGATAATCAAATGAATCTAATTTTGTTTCTCATAGAGTTGTTCAATTGTTCACTATCTCATAGAAATATATATGAACAAGTTGAAACAAAATTGGATTGATTCGTAATCTTACAAAGTACTTATATAAGAATCAATTACTTATATAAGAATCAATTCATGAACATTAAGACAGGTTTGCAAAGATTGCATTCCTTAATTCATAAATGTATTTTTTCATGAGTATGAAAAACATACTTAACCGATTTTAGAACTTTAACTACTAAGTTTGCAAACTAGTACGCAAATTATAGCATCTGGATTTCGGTATTGTCCATCCGTTTGCAAACGGGTATGCAAACAGTTGTCCCAGACCTAACTCAGGTAGAACCGTTCGCATACTAGGTATGCAAACAAGGTTCACGAACCTGAATCATACAAACAAAGTTTGCATACTAGGTACGCATACTGTGTTGTATCCATAAAAAAGTTTTTTTTCTAAACTCCCATTTCAATCATTGAAACATCCTTAGAAGACGACAATAGTTGTCTCACACAAACTATTAGCTTCAACTAATTTTCACGTGATCGAATGATCAATACGAAACTTTCCAAGTCGACATCAAATGATTGTCTCACACAAATCATGTAAGATGTTTCAAGGAAATTTCCACATGATCATCTTTTGACTTAATATTTAGTTTCCAACAAATAAATTATTTCCAACTAAACTCGTCAAGAATAATGATGAACGTAGATAAAGCAAAAAGCTTTCAACTCGTATTTCAAGTAATAGATAAGCGAGATAAACTCAGCTCGAAATATCAAATGTGTATAATATAAAAGTATATATAGCTATACGACTTATTCTCATTAGGAGATAGAATATAATATACTTCTGAGTGATAGATAAGTTTTATAGTCTCCACATACCTTTTGTTGATGTGACCGACAATGAGCAAGCAATAATGAACGCCGTGAGGATAGTTTTTCACAAGGATTTTTTTTTTCTTTGCACGTGGCACATACAATGCAATGTTAGAAAGAACTGTAGGAGTCATATCCAAAAGCCAAAGGAAAAGAAAGGTAGTAAACATGAAAAAGAGGAAGATGAACGTCTTAGTAAACTAACTAAAGAGGAGAGAGAGGAAGAGAAAAAGAAAGAAGACGAAGAATGGAAAGAAGGTGAGATAAAATTTGGGTTATTCATGAAAGCGTGGGATAAGTTGGTTTTTTCGATGAGCGTGGCAAGATATGAGATAAACTTGAAGGAGTTCAAGGATGATTGGGGCACTAATTACCTCAAAGTAGTGGAATATTGCAAGAGACAATGGTTGAGGCCACACAAAGAGAGGTTTGTGTATGCTTTTACTTACAACTATAAAATTTTCAAACTTGAGTCCACAAGTATGGTAGATTAAGTGATGTGATTTTGAAGTTGTAGTAAAAATGATTCGAACTCTAAGACTTGTGAAGATTCGAGTTTTTAAATTTAATAAAAA
The DNA here is from genome assembly GCA_023531105.1 of Papaver atlanticum. Lineage (NCBI taxonomy): Eukaryota > Viridiplantae > Streptophyta > Magnoliopsida > Ranunculales > Papaveraceae > Papaver > Papaver atlanticum. Next base: position 1,644,849 of record JAJJMB010006234.1, read on the forward strand.
TATACAATAATATTACAAATGGTGCAAGAGGTACTGGAACTAAGGATTCGGCCAATCTTCATAAAATAAGGTTAAATTATTTATTCTCAACAATTTTAGCTCAAGAAATGTAAACATGGACTCTTATTTTTGCCAAGGTAGATTCTATAAACAGTAGTTATAAATCGTAAGCATGGGACATCAAACATCTAAGCAAGCATGACCCATTTAATAAAATAATAACTAATTAATCAAAATCATATTTCAATTAATATTAGTGCAAAAGTCATAATAAAGAATAAAATAAATTTACCCATGTATGAAGTTCGGCCTCCTCCGTCGTCCCAGTGTCGGGGTTTAACTCATCATGTCGAAAACACACTCAAAATATGTATTCATGGCTCAAAAAGTGTTTACAAGAAGAGAAAATAATGAAACAGGAAATCTGCAACAGCACAGGTGCGTTACAGACCGACTATTTCAACTCTCAACTGTTATGATGAAGATAATCGTTACAAATCTGAAGATAAATGTTGCAGAAGAGGATGAAGAAACTGTTACAATGAAGATAAATGTTGCAAACCAGTTAAAGAAACTGTTACAACCAGTTGAAGAAACCGTTACGACGGATAAAGAAACCGTCGTTGTTTCCCTGTTCTTCACGAGCAGCAGCAGCAACAACAACAGAGTTCTGAAAACTCTTGATTCACGCCTCTCGACCCCGCTTCCTTGTACTTCTAGAAATCTATTTATACTCCTAAGCCTCATTTAATCACGCCATATCTCCCAAATAATCTTCATTTATCACTATTATTCTCTACGGCCAAAATTTCCATTTTTTGATCTTCCACGCGTTCTCAGCTGTCAACCTTCCTTATTTATCTTTTTCTAGCATCTCTGTAGTGCAACACACTCGAAACTCATGCATTACACGCCTCAAACTCGTGTCAAATTCACTTGAACCCGTGAAAACTTGTGTCCACTGTTTTGGATTGAAACACGTTATTAAGCCAATTTATATCGGAAACAACACCCATACTAGCTTCTTATATCCTCTAGTAACAATCCCAAACAATTCCAGCCCTTTAGTCTACCCAAAATTACTCCAAAAATCCGACTGAAAATCTGCCAGTGAAAGTGAATATTTTCCCGCCAAAAATATTTTTTGAATTTGGGAAGAAAGTCACCCCTTATCCATGGTCGCCCCTTATCCGTTGCTGGAGTCCGAATAACACTTGTCCCTTGGGGTGCCTTTAGTAATTTTTCTGTGGTGTTTTCAACACTTTTTCGGGGTTCCTCCGGTGCATTTCTGGGGTGCCTTTAGTACTTTATCCTGGGGTGTAAAACACCACTTTTCGAGCCAATTTTGCCGCAAGAGCTTATTCCCTAGAAAAGACTTAAAACAACTTTATTAGAAATAAAATGAGTCCTAGATAATGTAGTTATGGGTGAAAATGCGACACACTTACGTGCTTATCAAATTCCCCCACACTTACATTTTGCTAGTCCTCGAGCAAAACCTCAAGATCCGCTCAACAGCTGGTCATTTGCGTAACACCAAGAGAGACCCGCTCAACAGCTGGTCATTTGAATCAAAAGAATAGACCCGCTCAACAGCTGGTCATTTGTGTAACATAGAGAAAGACCCGCTCAACAACTGGTCATAAGAAAACAAAAATAATAGACCCGCTCCACAGCTTGTCATATTTATTATTATTTTTTCTATATATATATATATTATTTATTTATTTAGACCCGCTCCATAGCTGGTCATAATATACCGGCAAACCTATAATAGACCCGCTCAATAGCTGGTCATAAATTGCAAGAAATTTCCTGGAAAAAAAACAAAAAACAAAAAAAAGTAAAAAGTTAACCACTCCCCCACACTTAAACATTACATTGTCCTCAATGTAATTGAGTCATCCAACGTAAAAATTAAGATGGGAAATTCATAATAAGCGAAATAAACAAATAAAAATAAAACAAGAAAATAGAATTACCTACTGGAATATACATAAAGGATCTCCATAAACTAATAACCTGAAAATTTGGGGATCAACCCAATATACAATATTTACAAATGACAGCTTCACACTTATGTCATGATTCCCTAAAGAAGGTGAAACTATCAAAAAGAAAAAGTCACCCCCAAACTTGGTTTTTACTTCGCAAGGAAGTACATAAAGAACATAATATGGGGATACCCTTTGGACTGGAGAAATATCAATTGGATCATGCACGGTATCAAGAATAGGCAAGTCCTCTTCGTATTTGGATGCAAAGTGATCCAACAAAACCTTAGAAGCACACAATTCTAACCCTAAATTAGGTAACTTTTGGAAGTCTAGGGGTCTAGAAACAACCTCTAAGTCGGGTGAATGATCTTGTGGGATAGATTCATCTATGAAATTAGGCAAATCATCCATACAAGCATCCACAGGGTCATCTATATCATCTGTCTGGAATAGAGAGTCACTACAAGATTCATCATCATCAGCATATAATTTTTGGAATTCTAGAACTCTCAATTTTAGTTCCAAACTAAGTGGTGTGTGTTTGTAATACTTCTCATATATAGTTAGAGGTGATTCTTCACTTACCATTTATGGAGCAAAAACTCCATACCGTTGCCTATGCATATATTCACCAAGAGTTATTTTAGATGACGTCTCCTGATAATGAGAATTTCTACGCTTATAGTCTCGTAACGTCATCTCAGGTGGCGTCTCCTGAAAAGGATTCATCACCCCGAAAATACAAACTACAGAGGAATTCTACACAATCACAAACAAGGCTGACTCGACCAAATCAAACCTATTGAATCTAGCAAACAAAAAGCATGATGGCTCCCTTAGATTGTTTCTAGACCAGCTTCTATTCCTCCAAAAGGACACTAGGTATCGTTTTAGCAAACCTCTCTAGATCGATCCGAATAAAGTGAGTCGAAGAGAAGTAGGGGAAGCTCATAGGAGATTTGATACCCCCACCTCTTTGGTAACGTTTCCCATTAGGGCGGCTCTAGTCGACTCACAGTAATCTTCCTGAACTTTTGAGTTAAGCTAATAAGATACCCAATGCTTCCCTTTGAATGACTTTCCTACAAGCTCGTTAACCTATCAGTCTCGTTCTAATCAGTATTTTAAGCTTGGGTTAGCGTAGGTTATGTGTTCCTAAGGCGGGCAAGAAGAGAACGGGAATGAAATCCGAACCCTTATCTTGTATGGCCTGGCCTTGCCCTTTACTAGGAAATTAAAGTCCGTATTCAAAACCTCAACATATATGCACCTTAAGGAAGACAGTAAACCCGCTGACAGGGGATTCACGGGTGTTTAGAAGCTTACCTCCCGTACCAGACGGGCGATGAAACGGTTGTAGTCGACTCGGGTCACTGACTCCTGTGTCAGTGTACGAACCCGAGGGGCCGAGACGATATCGTAATCGTCGTCCTTCCCTGCAAACAGTTTATATTTAAAATTTTACCCTTCCGTAGGGTTTTAAAATAAATAAATAATAATGTCCAAGTCCAAAGTCCAAAAATAAAAAGGTTCAAAAATAAAAATTTACAAAAATAAAGTCCTATTTACAATTTCTAAAAATGAAATCTAAAAATATAAATAAAATCTAATAAAATAAAATATCTTCGTCTTTTCTCCGTTCTTTTCGCTTTGTCTAGCTTTTAATCCCCCAGGTCTTTGTCTCCAATTCCTCTTTGATTCAAAACCTGCAACAAAAAGACAAATACCCAAGAAACGTAAAAAAGAACAAAAGAATAAAAATCTAAAAACTCTAAATCTAAAAACAAATCCGCGTCGGCGGTGCCAAAAATTGATGTGATTTTGAAGTTGTAGTAAAAATGATTCGAACTCTAAGACTTGTGAAGATTCGAGTTTTTAAATTTAATAAAAATATACAATAATATTACAAATGGTGCAAGAGGTACTGGGACTAAGGATTTAGCCAATCTTCATAACATAAGGTTCAATTATTTATTCTCAACAATTTTAGCTCAAGAAATATAAACATGGACTCTTATTTTTGCCAAGGTAGATTATAAAAACATTAGTTATAAATCGTAAGCATGGGACATCAAACATCTAAACAAGCTTGACCCATCTAATAAAATAATAACTAATTAATCAAAATCATATTTCAATTAATATTAGTGCAAAAGTTATAAAAAAGAATAAAATAAATTTACCCATGTATGAAGTTTGGCCTCCTCCGTCGTCCCAGTGTTGGGGTTTAACTCATCATGTCGAAAACACACTCAAAATATGTATTCATGGCTCAAAAAGTGTTTACAAGAAGAGAAAATAATGAAACAGAAAATCTGCAACAGCACAGGTGCGTTACAGACCGATTATTTCAACTCTCAACTGTTATGATGAAGATAATCGTTACAAATCTGAAGATAAATGTTGCAGAAGAGGATGAAGAAACTGTTACAATGAAGATAAATGTTGCAAACCAGTTAAAGAAACTGTTACAACCAGTTGAAGAAACCGTTGCGACGGATGAAGAAACCGTCGCTGTTTCCCTGTTCTTCACGAGCAGCAGCAGCAACAACAACAGAGTTCTGAAAACTCTTGATTCACGCCTCCTGAGCTCTCCTCTCGACCCCAAACTCTCGACCCCGCTTCCTTGTACCTCTAGAAATCTATTTATACTCCTAAGCCTCATTTAATCACGCCATATCTCCCAAATAATCTTCATTTATCACTATTATTCTCTACAGCCAAAATTTCCATTTTTTGATCTTCCACGCGTTCTCAGCTGTCAACCTTCCTTATTTATCTTCTTCTAGCATCTCTGTAGTGCAACACACTCGAAACTCATGCATTACACGCCTCAAACTCTTGTCAAATTCACTTGAACCCGTGAAAACTTGTGTCCACTGTTTTGGATTGAAACACGTTATTAAGCCAATTTATATCGGAAACAACACCCATACTAGATTCTTATATCCTCTAGGAACAATCCCAACCAATTCCAGCCCTTTAGTCTACCCAAAATTACTCAAAAAATCCGACTGAAAATCTGCCAGTGAAAGTGAATATTTTCCCGCCAAAAATATTTTTTGAATTTGGGAAGAAAGTCACCCCTTATCCATGGCCGCCCCTTATCCGTTGCTGGAGTCCGAATAACACTTGTCCCTTGGGGTGCCTTTAGTAATTTTTCTGTGGTGTTTTCAACACTTTTTTTGGGGTTCCTACGGTGCATTTCTGGGGTGCCTTTAGTACTTTATCCTGGGGGTGTAAAACACCACTTTTCGAGTCAATTTTGCCGCAAGAGCTTATTCCCTAGAAAAGACTTAAAACAACTTTATTAGAAATAAAATGAGTCCTAGATAATGTAGTTATGGGTGAAAATGTGTCACACTTACGTGCTTATCAGCAAGCTCATGGGAGACTAAAAGGTCTACTTTTCACAAGTCAAAATGGGATTGTGATGGTGCAACATGCTATCCATGAGTACACTAATAATTATATCAACAAGATAAGAAAGCAATTCGAAGAAAGTAGGTACCGAAAGTTAAAGGAGTTTAAGGAGGATGATTGGTTGCTTGTTGGTATACATTGCAACGTCTCGCATTGGGCAATACGTTTCATGATGAAACATCTCAATTTGTATCAAAAGTATGACGAACCGAGCACTCCTTGTAAGTGTAGGATAATGAAGGCTATCGGACTTCCATGTAGTCATATGCTTGGTAGGTATAAAACTCTGATTTCGATTGAATATATTGATCCTTATTGGAAGCAACTATCTTCCATCCTGGCTCCAAGAGAAGATCCCGGTGAAGAGTTTGGCGACATGGAACTTGGGATAATAATCCTCGACAAGTACCCCACATTGAATAGGTTGGACAAACAAACTATGAAGCACAAGTTTATGCCGATTGTTTACCCTTTTATGGAAGAACCTCAAGAACCCTTGAAACAAGATCCACCGGGTAGACCAACTACCACAAAGACAAGGACGGAAGAAAGGGAACAAATTAAAGAGTATTTGAGTACAACATGCGATCCATCTGGACATGATTATACCGAGACAGAATACAAAGAGGAGCCGGCTAAAAAGAAAAGAGGTCGTCTGAGGAAAGAAACAACTACACCAACGGTTTCAAACTTGAATCCATATATCACTCTACCTATTGAGAGTCAAGCAAGTGTGGAAGTTGTTGTAAAGAAAAGGGGTCAGCTGAGGATGGATACAAATACACCAATAGAAAAACCCATGAAGCCAAAGATTACACCTATTGAGAGTCAAGCAAGTCAAGGAGATGTTGTGAAGAAAAGAGGTCTTCCTAGGAAGGTAGTAAAACCGGTATTGGAAGAGAATCGCGTACAACTCCCTAAAATTATTCGAGAGTTCGTTATTGGTACTGAAGACGTCCCAAAGGATGGAAATTGTGGGTTTCACATTTCCTCCCAACAATTTGGACACCTAGGTGGAGCGGTTGAGGAGAATCTCACCCAATGTCAATACATAAGAAACAAGATGGCTGTCCGACTAGAAAAAGACAAGGAGTTTTATATCCCAATGATGCTAGAAGGTTCGATAGAGGACAAATAAGCGACTTATAAAGAAGTTTTTACTAGTGTTAAAGGCCCGAAGGGAAATGCACCGATCAAATGAGAGCATTGGATGAGAATGTCGGAGTATGGACATTTATTGGAGGATATGTGGTCATGCGTAGTACATTTTTTAAGTAAAGGATGTTGTGTAGCATTTGCATCGAAACATGCGGTTTGTGTGGAGCAGCTCAAGGATAGGAGAATTGTTATGGCTTTGGTGGATAACAATCATTTTATTGGTCTACAACTGAACAAGGAATGTCCATTACCTCCTTTTTGTAGGTTTAATTTTTGGGAAAAGTTCATAAACAACAAGAGCAAGGAAGGGTGAAACTTTATGAGGACAACATGCACCTTTGGAATACTTTAGATGAGTCTAACAAAGGTCCCATAGATTTGACTCAAGGAGGTTTAATAGATTTGAATGAACTCCCTCTAATAGATTTGAGCGATTGGTGATTGCGCTTAGGAAATAAGGAATCTTTTTGTAATTGCGTTCGTGTTTTGTGTAATGTACTTTGGAGTACTACAAATGAATGAAATGGATGTGGTTTTTTTTTTTTGTGTTTACTCCTTCCAATTTATATAAGTCGGCATTGTTTTGTATTTCCTAACTGGCCGACTTAAGTGTTTTAGTTTACAGTCGGCACTGTAATTATCATAAGACCTTGCCGACCATACAATATGACATAATTAGTTTGAATTTTCCCCAGGGTAGGCAGGTTATAATTTTTTCAGGTTGCGACTGCATATGCCTGACAGCACTGCAAAAGAATGCCTGGGACGGTCGGCATGGTCGTGGTCCTCCTACAATGCCGACTCACAATTAGTCGGCAGTGTTGAAGAAAAAAACCTTGCCGACTAAAAGGGACAAAAAATGCTATTGTTCCTGGATGTTCTTCACACAATAGTCGTCATTGTATTATAAAAACTCAATGCCAATTGTACTTCCGTCGACACGCTTAAAATTTTGTACAATGTCGATTAAAAGGGACACAAATGCTATTGTTTATGTATGTTCTTCACACAATAGTCGTCATTGTAGTATGATAAACACAATGCCAACTGTGTTGCCGTCGGTACACTTAGAATTTTGTATAGTGCCGACTGTGCTAACTATGGATCAACCTTGACGACTATGAAGAAGTCTTCATTTTATATACACTAAAACATGCCGACTGTAACATTCTTAGTACATTGAGATGCACTAAACACTTAATTAGAGCATACAAACCTTAAAAACTTAACCCTAACACATTTGGGACATATATAGTATCTTTTTCTGGTACAATTTTTTTTTAGGAGAGGTAATTAGCTTCATCTTACCGTCGCAACATGGATCTATGCATGGTAGAAGGTTGATTTTAGCAACTTCATCTTCATACGGAGTTAGGCGCTCATCTATCCAATAGAAAAACCCACAACAAGTGCATTTTGAAGCATACAGATGATATATGTCTCCTATTGCAGCTTTCATGAGAAATAAGAACCCCTTACAACCATCAATGGTGCATTTTCTTCCTTCAAAGGGACAATTATTTGCAAAATGACCACTTAGTGTACAAAGACTATAAATAATTGTTTGTGTTGTACTTGAACCTTCCATTCTTTATGCATGGTTGAAGATGAAGTTGAAAGTGCTTCAACACACTTAATGTCTTGATTTGAAAATTCTAGCCGTTGAGCATTCAATGGGTTGTACTTTGTACTTAGAGTAATATTTTTATACTACTAACATGTTATAGTAAGTCAACAAGGTCGAGCATTTCAAACCATGCGGACTACCTATCCCCGACACTGTAAAAGAGAGCCTGGGACCGCCGGCAAGGTCGACCATTTCAAACCATGCCAACTTACTACAACTTTTAAACCTGCAGAAAAAAAGACTAAGTTTCTAAAGCAAGTGAAACTAAAAATTAACATAAGTTTAAGAGTTGCTGACAAGTCTAAAACCACAATTTAAGAGTTGAAAACATAATATTAGAAACATAATAACACAAACATATCAATCACAGTTTCATGGATCCTTCTCATTGTTGTTATCTTCCTCCACATCACTAGCTTTTTCACCAGCATCAACTTTTGCTTTTCCCTTTATTGGACCTATGTAGTCACCAACCTCCTTGTAATAGGGGTTCACTCCAGAAAAGTCAGATGCCTTGAAAAAAGTTCTTGGATCAAGCTCTTATTCTTCTTCCAATGATGATGTGCATTCAATATAGTTGAGGGGATTGCTAGGACTGTTCATATCCCTTAGAAATTGTTCAGGATTATTCTTAGCCATCAGTAATAAATTTCTTACAAGGCACTTCTCATCAGTTTCATCACAAGGACCTTCTAAATTAGGATAAATCTTTTCAATCCAGGCTAATACCTCTGCTGCCTTGGTAGGACAAGGGATACCTTCTATGTTTTCCTCTGGGAACCTAAACAATACACAAATATAAGATATGAAAATTTTACACATTGAAACATGGTTCTGGTCACCTAGTCGGCATGGTCGATAATCTAGAAAAACGCTGACTAATACTTAGTCGGCATGGTTGTATTCATCTACAATGCCAACTAATATAAAGTCGGCAGGGTTCTATTCATATAAGATGCCGACTATTAACAAAATTAAACTCAGGAAAATCAAGTTTCTGTGACATAAAGTCGTGACGGGACAAGTCTAAGAAGATGACGACTAAAGAAAGTCGACATGGTTGGTTATTGATAACCCTGCCGGCCATGGTTAATGTTTCACAGTCGCCATGGCAATTATGAAAAGTCGGCATGTTATTCATGTTACGACCCTGCCGACTACCACTAACATCCTAAGGTTAGCATCTAATTTTTTTAAAAACCCTGCCGACTGAAGACCCAGAAATCATAATTTTCGATTTCTAACCTAATATAACAATCAAACACACAACACAATAATGGGTTTAAGTTTAGACATCACTTACAGTCTTCTTTCCGCCGGTAGAGGGTTCTTTTCAACATGCTCAGGGATTGGATATTTGGGTTCAGGGATTTCACTGGTTTCAACTTTTCCCTTATCATTTTCCTCTGATTTGGATCTTTTGATGTTACCTGTTGAGTCTGTATTGCTACTTGATCATTTAGAATCAACCATTTTTATGGAAAATCAAAGTTGAAGATTTTCGATTGATGGAAGAAGATGAAGGGAAGACCTGAGAAGGAAGATTAGAAAAGATTAACAAGTTTTAAGTTTTTAATTTTAGGATTTAATTTTTAAGTTTAATTAGTTCAGGGATATTAAAGTAAACTCATCCGTTTTAACCACCCCTTAGCAAGGGCACTAGGTCCATTTAAATTTGGGTATACCCCAATTAATCTAGGTGTATCCTAATCTCGCCAGGTTTCTAAACACCGCCCCGAGGACCATTTTAGTCTCTTTCTATTTCATCAACACAGTTTCCGCAAAATCCAAAACAATTTCGTTCCGCTCACACCTGTCCTGTATAAATAGTGAGAGAGGCGTTTCCTGAAATTTCATTTCTCAAATTTTAGTTTTCAAATTTCAAATTATCCCGCGATTTATTTTCTAGATCTAAGAAGAAGAAGAAACTTCTCCGCAAACCCGAACAATTACAACCTGATCAGATGGACGAGATTGAAACTTCAAGGAAACGAATCAAACAAACAGTACTGATTTCTTTCTTCTTCTTCTTGACCGAATTATCACTTTTCTCTTCTCCGATTTTTCACAAATTCTAGAATTTAATTTTTATTTTCTTTACTGTTTAGATGGTAGAAGAGGAAGAGGAAAATGAAAACGGTTTCATAATGGAAGAAGAAGTTGAAACAGTTGCAGCAGGATCTGAAGAGATGGAAAGCCTTATTAATGGAGTTCTTGAAAAGATTGAGCGATTCACTCAACAGGTACTGGTAATCCTCAACCTCGTATGTGTTGATTGTCCTAATTCGTTGTTACTCAGATGTTTTTATGTAATTTCTATTCAATTTTTTCTCTCTAGGTTTCGGAGATGCTTGAGGCAGGAAAAACACTCTTTAAAGATCTTAGTAATGAATTTGAAGAACGTATTATTGGGTGAGATAATTGAAAATTAAGAGGAAACTCTTTTGTGATTTTGAATTTTGAGCTTTCAATTTTTTTTAATCTCAATTTCATTTTTCATACAGAATTCATAAGGAACAGATTGAGAAATGGCAGGATGAGATTAAGGAACTGAGAGCCCTGGATGCAATGAATGAAGAAGCAAATACTCGTCTTCATATGTCTCGCTCGCTCTTCCAGAATGTTCAGATGTGATCCTCCTTGATAAGGTAATAGTAGTGACATTTACTGATTCTACTCAATTAGGAAATTTAGGATTTGAATTTTTGATATAGCAACTGAAATTATATGATGTGTGAGAGCTCGTGTAATGATACATCAAAAGATGTAATCCATCCTGTAGCAGTAAAAAGAGGCCTTCCTGATCTCAAATGATAGCACTATACCCAGCTACTTGGTGGTACAGAGAACCACCTGAGATTTAACATACAACGATTACCAATTAGAAATGGGTTACTAGGTGGAGCAATTTAAGTTAACAGAATCAACATAGAAACATTATAGAACTTTGATGACCAAGTAATTTGTTTCTGTAGTGATTTTTTCTTATAATTCTTGCATCGCTGTGGAACTCGTAATAACATAGTGGCCTTTCATGTGAAGAGGTCCAGTCATATTAGTTAGCAGGTTGTGTAAATTTGTTTGGAATGCCGTGTTAAGATGTGTATATTCAGCCGTCTTCTTTAATCCTGGACCTTGGTCTCCACTCCTGGTTTGATTTCAAGGAAGAAAATGCCACTAGTATATTACTTTAATTTGGAATGGCTAACTGTAGTAGGGTCTATCTATGAACTTCACCCAGCTCCTGATGATTACGAACTTCATTTGTTGCTAATAGGTTGTTGAGCTGAGTTAACAGCTTACATGAGTACTGGTGCTTCTTTTTCTGTGCACATAGGACATGTTAATTTAGTAGGCTGGATTCCAGAAATGGTTTGAGGGTTGTGAATTATCTGATCTATACTTTCTTTTGTTATACATTTTCACTGAAATGGCATGCTTATGGATCAATAGGTTTTGGATACTTTACTGGGCTAAGCAAGATGTCCCTGTAGTTCTGAATCTTGGATTTTTAAGGAAACTCTTTGATGATTTGGAACTTTGGAAATTCAATTTTAAGATTTTAATTTTTTTTTTTTTTTTTTCCCTTTTCACACAGAATCAAACGGTAAGGTGATATTAAGGAACTGAGATCACTGCTGTCTGCTTCAGAATGGTCAGATTTGATCCTTGGTAAGGTAGTATTAGTGTTAAACTAGTATTATCAACAAACGAACAATAAGAATTTTAGTTTACACGTTTGAACCTTAATTAGCTGTAAGTTGCTCATTTGCATCGAATTATTTGAACTGTTTTTTAAGGATCATGTATCTAATGTTGTATAGTTAGTTGCTGTTCATAATAATACTGCTTCCAGTTTAGTTAATGTCCTTAAGAATTTCAGTGGGCATCTCATGTCATTCTGATTGTTAATTGTTATCAATTTTGTGATCCAAGTATCCATTCATTTATGGGTCTGTCATCCTTTCAAGACTGCTTCCCTATTCTTAATCCTTGAAATAGAAAATATCTGGTTTTCAGTCCTACGGTCCTACCCTTTTACCGGTTGATCAACAGAAGTACAGAACAGTGCACAGACCACAGGATAGGGGTCTTGTGGCTCTTGTTGCGCAAGATGGTCCAGTGTGCTCTTTACCTGTCCTTACACATGGTCCCAATGCTCATAAGTGTATAAAAGGCGGTGGTAATCAGGAGAGCAACTCCATGGCTAGGAGTTGGCTTCATTCAGGGTTTCCTTGATGATGACCACTTCAACTGACCTGATGCACACTTTCTCACAGAGCGAACATCCTTAGTCCTTACAATGTATGGATGTACCTGCAATTACATTTTTTTCGCTGCATAGTGTATAAAATCCAACATGGGGTGTTCTTAATCCTCCTTTATAATGTCTTTCTTTTTTTTGGGTATATTTTACTCGAAATTTGCTGTATCTCTATATGTGAATGGTTTTCTGCCTACTTCTTGACGAAAAATCATTTCTTAGCCTTTTCCTCTCACACTTGCTTTGTAATCTGATTCTGTAATCTTAAGTTTGTTTTATGAATCTGATAATACTATCTATGTCTGTTGCAAAAAAATTAGAGTTCCAATTTCCAAATTTTCCATATTTATTATTTGCATTTGTTCTTATTTCCTCTACAATGAATCTATGAATATGATGTTCCAACGACAGGGTAGTCCACTTCGCAACTTCTTTGAAGACAGCAGCTATGAAATACAAATGCAATTTTTTTACTTTTCCACTTGGCCACTGTAAACTACAGCACCAAACTAGTTCTTACACTCAACTGGAGAGAACCTGTATGTTTTCAAAACATGTTTTGGGGACAAATCAAAAAGCAATTTGGAATCTGGTCATACAAAGATACTGTGCATAAATTTACTGCAAAATTTCAGGCAAACCCTGTCTCATTCTCATTCCCATTTCCTTACCTGCAAAATTTTACTGCAAAATGTGAATATTACTGCCAAATATTGTACTTTCTGTTTCTGAACACCCCAACAACTAAATTCAAAATTTTGGGTTAAAACATCCCGCCACTTCAAAATTTTCGACTTTGAATTTGAACTCCTCCAAAAAAATATTCACCCGGATTCAGAATCCGTATGAAACCTTATAAACCAGTATCAGCCGTCGATAACAACAAAACTCAATTCCTCCTTTCGGGGATTCAATACATTATCAACCGTTGATAAAATTCACAAAATCGTCAAAACATTACTCTTCTCCTCTATAAATCCCCATTCCCGAATCCTAACTCCTCATAAATCAATTTTATTCTCTCTCAATCCTCAATTTATCAGATCACTGCAACTTTCATTCCTAGAAAATGGCTCGTACTAAGCAAACTGCTCGGAAATCCACCGGAGGAAAAGCCCCAAGGAAGCAATTAGCAACAAAAGCAGCTCGTAAATCAGCACCAGCGACCGGAGGAGTGAAGAAACCACACAGATTCAGGCCAGGAACTGTTGCTCTTCGTGAAATCAGAAAGTATCAGAAGAGCACTGAACTGTTGATTCGTAAATTACCATTTCAGCGATTAGTTCGTGAGATCGCTCAAGATTTCAAAACTGATTTGAGGTTTCAGAGTTCAGCAGTTGCAGCATTACAAGAAGCAGCCGAAGCTTATTTGGTTGGTTTGTTCGAAGATACTAATCTCTGTGCGATTCATGCTAAAAGGGTTACTATTATGCCTAAAGATATTCAACTTGCCAGAAGAATTAGAGGTGAACGAGCTTGATAATCTCTAGTTTCAGAGTAAATGTGTTGGGGGATTATGGATTTAGGATCTGTCTTTTTTATTTTGGGATGTTGGAACTCTATGTGTTCTGATTTGATTGATCTATTGGAACGTATTCTCAGTATTATTTCAATTTTTTTTTTTTTTTTTTTTGATTCTATTTTTTTTTTGATTATAATGTATTGCAGTATGATTTCATCCTTCTCGTGATTCGTGAATCCCCCAATTTCGATTGAATTAACTCCCCATCTCCAGTTGGATTGAAACCCTAAATCATACATATATATAGTGTCTTTTGAAACCGATCTTCATTGTTGTACATTATTACACCACGACCTGCCCATTTCTGCTTGATGTGCATATGCTAGACCTGTTGCTGCAATCTCTTGGCAGTTCAAGTGATTGGTAACGGGTCAGCTTAACCATGTTAAGCCCTAGGTGAATGTGTTGATGGTCCATGAAACCCTCTCCTCACTTCTCATGTAAAGCTTGTGCGAATGTAATGTGCAGGACGATAGCTCATTCCTGGAGTGGATGTGCTGCTTTTCACTTTTCAATCCAATTTACAGCATTATAGGTAATCCAATACTAAAATCTTATTTTTTGCTTTTTTCGAATTACTAGACCTTTTATTTGAATCATTTATTTGACTATAAATTTGGTTTGCAAGCTTATTGTATTTCATTTCTCATATCCATTTTGGTTTGGCAGAATGTGGTGTTTATTGCAGTATCAAGCACCATCAAGTGAGGAGAGGGTTTGATGGACCACCAACACGAACAGGTCATCATCACCAGTCGTATTCGCAAAGGTTCTCCATTTCAGATGCCTCATTGATTGAGTGAGCTTCCAAGGCAAGCCCGCAACTGGAACAAACCGTGTCCGCTGCAGAGTGGTCAAATACTACCTCTGTGCTTCTCTTACAATCTGAGCAATAAGCCAAGGTATGTGCAGGTACAGTAGTAGCATCCTTCTGTATTATTTTGATATGCAACCTGGACAAGCTTTTACATGGTTTTTGGTATCTTCAGATATTTCTCATATAATAAGGCCTACGCTTTTAAAGTCTGATTTAGAAGCTGCAATCATAATGTAGCATATGAGGCTATAAGGAGTGCTAGTGGTATCATTAGGACTCCAGTTATGTGTAACTTATGATAAATTTCAAGACACCAACCCCGAGGCGAGGCGAGGCGTGCCCCATATCTTAAACCCCAAGTGCCTTTGACATATTCAAATCTCACGTGACAGAAGTGTTGCAAGTTAACCGTCTTCAACAAATTCCCTCCCTATAAAAACATGAGTAGTAGGATATCAAATTATCAAATCACTCTGCTTCTCTCTAAATCAGAGAAATTCAATCCTAAGAAACCTTCAACCAAGAAAACTAATCAAAACCCAGTAAGTTAGTTTCAAAAATCTACTTTGAAATTAACCAGAATCCTCAAAGAAAATCGTCCAAAACTAAACCAAAGAAGCAGCTTCGATAGAGTTTCAAGAAATTGTGATAATGGAAGATAGGAGAGGACAAAATGTTGTTGTTGATGGTGGAAAATCTGAAAGTGATGAACAAGGAACAAGTAGTAGGACAATACTAGCTGAGTTGTTTTCTCAAACCCATGATCAAGAAGATCCAGCAGATAAGAAAGAAGATGATAAACAAGGTGGAAATCAAGAAGTGCGTAGTACAACACTAGCTGAGTTGTTTTCTCGAGAAGATGATAAAGAAGGTGAAAATCAAGAAGTGCGTAATACAACACTAGCTGAACTATTTTCTCGAACCCATGATCAAGAAGATCCAGTAGATAAGAAAGAAGATGATAAAGAAGGTGAAAATCAAGAAGTGCGTAGTACAACACTAGCTGAGTTATTTTCTCAACCCCATGATCAAGAAGAACCAGCAGATAAGAAAGAAGATGATAGCAGTAGAAAACAAGAACCTGTTAGTATTACTGAAAAGGGGAGTAGTTCTTCTTCTGCTCGTCAACATGATCATGATTCAAGCCCAGAGAAGAAGAAAGAATCTGCTTATCTCGGAAAGCTGCTGAGAGCTCATCTTGAACCAAAATTAAAATTGTTAAGGGATTGCAAAGATGAAGTAAAGGATTTGGAAAAAGATATAGAAGATCTGCAACAATGTTATGAAATGGATGGTGATGAAAATTCTCTGATTCAACGTATTTCTTCTTCTGACTTTAAAGATTTGAGTGCCAATCTTAATGCAAAATTACATGCGTTGAAGAATAGTATTGATAAGAAGAAAGAATTGGAGGAAGATTATAAAGTTCTGTATGGATGTTTCGACATAGGTGAAAATGCTCTTGCACCTTCTCTATTTGTTGAGAGGGTAGAAAGGATACCTGATATAATAGATTTGCATAATGAAGAAATCAAAGAATTGACAGAACAAGTAGAATTTGGTTGCAATCTTATAGTTCAGAGCTATGCTGGAATTAATCAACAGGAAACGATTCCAGCTGAAGGTGAAGCAGCAGCAGATAATCCAGGTGCATTAGAAGAAGCTGTGAAAAGTGATAGATCTGGTTTTTTCAATGAATTTGAAGATGATTTTGATGATGATGATATCTAGTAATGGTTCTTATGGTGACACGCGTACGTATACAGCGAGAAATTCTTTGGTGGTGTTCCTTGGACCTTAAACCGTTATGTGATCTTATTGTTTCTTATTAGTAATTGTAGGTCAATTGATTTCTTGTTTTGAAATGAACTCAATTAGTTCGTGTTTTGATGTAAGAATAGTTCACATTTTGTCAAGCAAGTCCCAAGAAGAAGATCATTTCGATGATGCTTAGACAGATTAATGGTTCTTTTGGCTCAACATTCTTCAGTGCTGCTCTTTGGTGGATCTTCATTAGGTGATTTTATTGTTCTCATTAATAGTAATTGCAGGTCAATTTTGAGGATTTCTTGTTTTGATGTAAGAATAGTTCACATTTTGTCAAGAAGTTCTGAGAAATGACTTGATTTCTTTTAGCCAATTTCCTGACAATGTTTGAATCACAATTTCATTATTTTGGGTCTAGTACAATTCTTAACTAATGTCAATGATCATTTCTTTCATTTACTATATTCTGATTGTTCATTTTTTTTTCTCCCCTAAATTATCAGCTGCTTTTTGAGTGCGTTTTTGTAAGGAATTTGTATAGATGTTGAGTTTGATTGATAGTACAGAACATGTTAGAGTCTTAGGGCTGGGTATGCTATGTCTTGGTTCGAACAGGCAATAGGTAGGTTCTGTGCCCCAGACATAAGCAGAAGTTTGAATTTTAGAATTGGTGAGTAAATCAGTTCCATGCATGATTTGCAATTTCCTTAGCTGGTTGGTTTAGATTTCTGTCAGAAGTGCTGGATTCAGTTCAGATATTGGAGATTTCACAATGTTGCCGAATGGCACAGGCAAAACATTAGATAATTTCCATGGGGTTCCAGTTACGAAGTCAGACACTGGATAAGCAATTGTGAATCCGACCAAATGACAGTTGCCATGAAACTTTAAGCACATACGAGATGGCTTCCCATTATCAGCTGAAACCCTTTATTCAACACATAATCCTCAGACACCCACCTTCCCAGATAAAAGAACATCTAACTTTCAATACTTCAACACAAGCAGCATCTGGATTATATTCCTAAAATGGGTAAAATACAGAAACAAGATTCTTCTGCTTCACACCCAGACACGAGACACCCAAACTAATGTAAAGAAAATTCAAAAGAGAAGACCAAGAGGGCAAAATAAGAAAGCGAATGAAGTTACAAAAACTGCTCTAATACAAAGATTACTCAACTGAGCATGAAGAACTACTTCTAGCAAGGATGTTCATCATGCACATAGTTGCCAAGAGTATAAATGTTATGCAAGGAAGCACATACCACAAGTGTCACAATATTCACATTCTGACACACTACAGAATTAAGAACTTCCTAAGTACCAAAAGGTCCAAAACAAATAACTAAGAATTAAGGAAGATGCACCAGCAAAAATATTCTAACTGGAAGAACACTTCAGTCCAGTAGATAGTTTGATGATCACTAACTGACTATGTTTCACTAGGACAGCAACTAATGTACCATAGCAAAATAAGTGCATATGTAAGACTCAAATTTTCTTGCTTTTCTTCTTCTTGTGTTGGAGACCTTCTTCATCACTATCACCAGCACTATTGGCGGCGGCATCAGAGTCACTGAAGCCACAATCGTCATCCTCAAAGTCGTCGTCATCTTCTTCTTTATCTGAGTTTTCCAGGTATACTTCTCCGAGATAAGTTCCAGTCTTGAGTGAAACTTGGTTTTCCTCAAACACAGAAGTGTGAAAAGAGCCAGCCTTTTTAAATTCTTGGACATTAATTAAGAATTCTAGTCGTATCGTGTTTTAGGTCGTACTAAAACAGAATCCATGTCTAATCCCAACAGAATATTGCCATCCTTTAAAGACTGCAAGGGCATTAAATTCCTAACCAACCCACCAAAATGTTTTTGCAGGTCATTGGTGAATAGATTGGTCCATGATTTTTCAGCTCCATCTTGCTTCATCTCCCACACATCGGCACCAACCTCAGGATCAAAGCCAAGCAAGCACAGAGATTCTCCTAAAACACAAACTTATTCCAGCATTTTCATCGCACAGGTCAGGCAGTGGCATCTGGTTAGACTCCTCTCTCTTTCTCTCGATATCAAAATAAAGAATAACTTCTAGCTCTCCAGATGGTAAAGTCATACATTCCATATCTGCTATCCAATGCAGAGCTCCGTTAACAGGCATCCGAGCCATATCAGGTACTTTTCGATGAACAAGAGTATCAATATAGATTTCCTCAACTCCTTTCCACTTGTTCTTTTTTAACGAATACACCTTAACCTCATAACTACCTTCAAAATTCCCAATACTTACCACTCTAAAATCTTTCTTCCTAGAACTATAACCAATTCCATACTCTGCGTAGCTCAAACATGGTTCCGTTCCTGAAATGTTGGAAATGGTATCTTCTTACACTCGTTAGTAGTTGGATTCCATAGGATAAGAACATGCGAGTATTACTTATTAACATGCCTTAACAAAACCAGACCATTACAACATCCAAAAAACTCAATTCCGTCCTGGTAAGATCTAACTGGGTGTGTCACATGGCTAATGCCTCTACATGTAGACGAGGATGGATCGTAACTAAAAGTATAAACATCATAGATCGTGTTTGTCATCCATTTTAGTCACTTGTTCAAGCACCTAAAAATACCAAATAAAATATTTCTATGTTTAGCATTCAAAAACAGTCCTATTATACTACCCATTATTGACCAATCAAACAAACAGACAAATTGAGCCAATCTTACACAATACATTGAGAAAACATGAGAAACTAAAAGAACCCATGTTGTGTTTCTTTGAAGAAGATCATAAAAAGAAAACTAATTTTATCAGTGTGTTTTCAACAAAGAAGAAAAGAGCAAAACAAAGATAAAGCACATTGGAAGATGTTAGCGAGAGATAGTACCTGCAAGAGTGGAGGTGATGAGAGGTATGAATCCCTGATCTCTGGACTTCGGAAAGGTGGAGAAAAAATTGCTTAGGGTTTTATGGAAGGCATTTTGAGCTGAAAGTGAGTGTCTATTTGGTGGGAGCCTAGTTAGCAATTCGGGATACGGGGACAAGTTCAGGACAGTTCGTTATTCGGATTATACGGGTATTATACGGATTCGGGCAATTCGTATTCGGTTAAAAAGTCGGTCAACGGTTCGTTATTCGACAGTGATACAGATCGGCATACTACGTGTATGATTCGTTTTAGAGATAGGAATCCGACAAGCAAAATACGGCATGTATTAAATAATTAAAAAATATTATTTGGTGGGATGGGAGTATGATTCGCTATATAATAGGAATATATAGGTAATATATGCAAAAATAGCACCAACAAGCGCTTGGCCTGGTGGTCAGCGATCTATGGTGCCTAGTTAGCAATTCAGGGTACGAAGGGGAGTTCTGAACGGCATACGTACGTGTATAATTCGTTTTTGAGATATGAGTTCGGCAATGAAAATTCGGCTTACATCAAATTAATAGAAATTGTGTTTTTAAGGTTATTTGTTTGCCGCTAGGAAAGAATATTATAAATTCAAAGTAGATTGCAGAGAATCCCATTTTTGCTCCTAAGAATGGAGATATAATAAAAGATTATGTGCACAAGCAATATACTGAGAACCTAAAAATTGGCTTCATCAAGAAACTGTTTGTGTTTGGGTTGCTTCATCATCTTTACATTGCTCGTGTTTCGGAAAGAAAATAATACTAATGAGGCACCTCTGCCTTGTTTTTGTGCGCCGATAATTCAAATATTGTATCGAACAACATGTTCCATTTTGATTCATGCTTTTCTTTCTTCTTCTTTTTTTCCAGTTGTACCGACATTCACGATTTATAAATTTCAACCATGTCTAATAAATAAAGTCTTCCTCAACAGGTTACGGAGACATACATGCAGTCAATGTCAGGGAGATGATATTCGTCATGATTTTCGTATCGTTTGATATGATTCTTGGAGCTTACTTGATTGGTAACATGACAGCGCTGATTGTAAAAGGATCAAAGACAGAAAGATTTAGGGATAAAATGGACGATCTGATAAAATATATGAATAGAAACAATCTAGGAAAGGAAATCCGTGATCAAATCACAGGTCACTTGCGGTTACACTATGAAAGCAGCTACACGGAGGCTGTTGTTCTCCAGGATATTCCAGTTTCTATCCGGGCTAAGGTATGAAATGGAAGTCTACTATATCTAGCATGCAACGCTGGACTTTTTCTTCACTTTTCATGATTATCACTTATTCTCTTCCTAGTTGAAGTTATTCTCAATTTCAAATAATGGGATGCTAGATAGGTTCCTGTGTTTATATTAACTTAGGATTAAATGATCTGGTATGTAGTTTTCTGATGATGTAAGAGTCTGGTTAAATGGAACTATGGAAGATTGGATTCTCCAATTCCAGATGGGATTGAATCATGGTTGATCCTAGAAATTACCTCGTCCAGTAAGCTTTATGATGAGCAAAGTAACAGAAAAATTTGCAGAAGTCAGGATTTATCGAGTGACATTCGACATTATTAACCTCTCTTGTCCACTCCTTTTATATGGGTTAATTCTTAATACTACTGCTTAGTTGAATGCATATTTTTACCTATTATGTCCATCTGATACTATTTATCTTCTATTGCTTATTCATACCGTACTGTGTTCCTTTATGTTGCAGATTTCACAAACTTTGTACAGGGATTTTATTGAAAATGTTCCTCTCTTTAAAGGATGCTCTCCAGAGTTAAAGAATCAGCTAGTAAGTATTCTATCCAACTCACTGACTCATCTCTCATAGAGAAAAGAAAGTTTAAAACAAGGGAAGTCAAAGATAATATCGATGTTAAAATGATGACCACTAGCTCGGTCATTTACAGAAAGGATGTTTTTGCTGAAAATTTAACACAAGATGGGCGTGTAGAAAATCTGATCCATAAGATTGTCTTGCAGTTATCTGTTGTACAAGCAGCAGTGTCCAATTACTACTTACTGTAAAATCCTCTAGATTTCATTTCTTTACATCTTAATCAAGTCTTGGAATTTTTTTTTTTTTTTTTTTTTTTTATATCTGCTATCCCGATACTAATATAAATATTTTGTGATTCAAGTGGTGTATTGTTACAAGCATTATTGATCTGCATACTTCTTTCAATTCAGCAGTTATTATATCTGTATAAGTATCTGATGTTAACTAAGGCAGCTTGTATTTTCACATTCTTCCTTTCTTTCAAGTAATTAGACTCCATGAGGAGTTTTTTCTTCCAGGAGAAGTGATTATGAAACAGGGCAACATTGTTGATCAAATCTATTTTGTTTGTCATGGTGTGCTGGTATGCATAATTTATCACATTAATGTTTCTTTCTTGACATCTTTTCCTCTCGGTTGTGTACTGCATTTATAGTAGACATTATCTGACTTCATAATCCAGTTTGAACATTATTAAGTACTCCACATTCAACTTATTAGATGACTATCTAGATATATAGAATCTATCTGGGCGTAGTCATTTTTTAGGTCCCAATATCTTTCTTTGCTTCAGAGTTTGTTTTGATTTCTTTCCATATAATTCCATCAATTCATCAATAGTTTGTCGAAATCCGTACTTCTTTCAATTCAGCAGTTATTACACCTTGATTTTTTTTCCCTAATGTAGGTATTTATGTTTACAGGAAGAGATGGGTATAGGGGAAGAGGGATCAGAAGTAACTGTCTCACTTCTTGAACCTAATAGTTCGTTCGGGGAACTTTCCATTCTTTGCAATCTGCCTCAGCCTTATACTATTCGCGTTCGCGAACTATGTAGGCTCCTTCGACTTGATAAGGAATCTTTTATAAGTATCCTGGAGACTTGTTCCTCCGATGAGAAAATAATCTTGACCAACCTTTTAGTGGTAAGCAAAACAGGGGATTGGCAGTTTGTTAGTATATTTCAAACTTCTGTTTTATCAATCGATGTTTGACATCATATGAACCTATCTAGTCCTCTTCTTCTATGGTTAAGAGTATAGCAAAGTTGAATGCTTGTTTCACCTCTTATGTCCATGCAGTGGTATTAATCTTCTATTGCTTAGAAGATGAATATCTTCTATGCAGATTGCAACTCTGATGTCCATGCAGTGTTATTTATCTTATGTTCATGCAGTGCTATCTATCTTGAATGTTGTACTGAATTCCTTTTCGTTGAGATTTTCACAAACTTTATATGACCTATATGTTGAAATGCTCTTCTTTTTAAATGTTTTCCGGTTTGTTATATGTAAAATCAAATCAAAATCCTCTATTCTCTAACAGAATGGTTCAAGAATTAAAGAGGTATCTTGATCTGCATGACAAGTTTCTTGAGTTGACTTTTATAACTGGGGTTAGCGTTGTACCTTACTGGATATTTAAGTGTTTTCTACTAGTACGTCTTGTTGTTATTAAAAAGAATGACTTGTATTTCCTTTATCTTCTTCCATCTTTTCTTCCACTTGTTGGTTGGTCTTAGAAATGAAACAAGCTTTTCGGGATAGTTATAAAGTTTGGTAGGAGGCAATTGCCTGCCATCAGAAAAATTCGTAGAACTATCATTGCTTAAGCTTCTTTCCATAAGCTTCGAAATGCTCACCAGTTTCCTTTGATGAAAAATCATTTGGCTGTAGTTGTCCATTGATTTTAAATTTACTTGGTAAAATCTAATCAGTCCTGGTAGTGCAGTAAGAAATTTCTATCAACCTTCTATCTTCAGTTCCATTTTTTCTGTATCAGACAATTAACTGTGACAAACTGACAGGGGAAAGAGTCTAATAAAGACTTTCACCGAATGAAGCAATTGGAATCTGATGTCATGTTTCATATTGGAAAGCAAGTAGGTGAACTTGCTTTGAAGGTTAACAGTGCAGCATATCATGGGGATTTGTATCACCTAAAGCGTTTGATTCGAGCTGGAGCTAATCCCAACAAAGCAGATTATGATGGAAGGACGCCTTTGGTATGGAACTCAATAATGAATTATCTGAATAGCTGATGTTCCTGCTCAATCTTTTTTACTACCTTGCTTTTCATATATCATCTCCCTAAGATAACAGAACTGAACACTGCAAATTACATTGTAGGATAAGATTACACTTTTAGATAACAAGATAAATAAAATCATTCCAAACTTTGGTTTATTAATATAGTGAGAAATATTTATTGTTATATTTCCTTATTAAAAGCTCTCATTGACCTAGTGGATCGATATTTATCTTTTAAAGCTAGTTTGACAGTGAACGAATGTCGAACTTATTCTTGTTTGGCTCTCTTTTCGACACTTGTGCTATCAAGCCAGTATGCCATGAATGTGCAAGCAACGCTGTCGTTTCGGGATCTTTATTTTTTATTCACTGGGAATATATGTGGAATGCCTCATAGTTCTATTTACGCAGTATCCTACTCGTTAAATTTTAGTTGAACATGTCTGTGAGATTTGCCAATGTATAAGTTCAGTTTCTGTCCGGAACCCGTGGTACTATTATCAGTGTAATTAGTTTTTGGTGCACCATGCTATGACATTTCAGTATTTTTCCTTGTTGATTCCTTTGAAAGTTTTAAATTAAAAATCCTTGTATGAATTGTCTTTTACTTTCAACAGCATATCGCAGCGACAGAAGGATTTGAACGCGTTACGTCATTTCTTATTCAAGAAGGTGTTAGTGTAAACATTGCAGGTAAGTTAGATGGGATGGTCTCATGCTACGAATATTTTGATTTTCTGGAAGACAAATGTTAGCTTATTGCTTAGTAACACTTCTAAGCTAATGCTGATCAGATAACTTTGGAAATACACCTTTATTCGAAGCCGTCAAGAAAAGAAATAATCGAGTTGCTTCATTACTATTCAAGGAAGGAGCATCACTAAATATTGTTGATGGCGGTAGTTGTCTCTGTCAGGCTGTTGCAAGGGGGGATTTTGATTTCGTGAAAAGGTTATTGTCCAATGGGTTAGATCCGAATTCCAAAGATTATGATAATAGAACAGCACTTCATGTGTCTGTTTCACAAGGATCATATATGATTGCAAAAGTGCTAATAGAAGGTGGGGCTAGTGTGTTAACTCGCGACAGGTATGCTTTGTGAATCCATTCAGTAGATATAATCAACACAGTTACTTGTCTTTCATTCGTTTGTTTTATTCTATCTTATAGTGCAGAATTTTCTCATTAAAAATACGGCCATGATCTACAGATCCTTCATGTCAAATCCATTATTATGTCTGAACCTCTTCTCTTTTACGTTGTATACTAGTCTGTTTTAGATGTTAAGTTTACTCTATTCACCAAGTACATTCATCTCATTTTTTTTTTCAACCATAAGTTCGACCGCTGTATCTTTTGTTTGCATGGTGTTATCTTTCGCAACCGCTCTCATTTGTTATTCCTATATATTTTTTGATGCCCAAGTATCTTGTGGATGTTAAATCTGATGATGCACAATACAGCGTATACAATCTTGTGAAAAAAGACAAAAAGTATCGTCCAACCATTTCGTTACACTTCATAGCCAACAAATTTTTATCGAAGGATGGGATTTGTTTGACTCAGTGTGTTCATCGCTATTTTGAAAATGCAGATGGGGAAACACTCCAGTTGATGAAGGATGCATTAGTGGAAACAAGAAATTGGTTAAGCTACTGGAAGAGGCAGAGTCTTCTGAGCTGTCAACAGTCAGTGCCAGTACATCAGAAATACAAGGTACTCTACTCACGTATAAAATAAATTTCATCTTCTTTTTAGATCCTTAAAAATGATGGTAGAAAGGTGTTAAGAAGGAAGTAAGTTCAATCAGTGAAACTTAACTGTATAATGGCTGAGCTGAAAATCTCGACTAATAGCTAAAACGGTTTCCTAACACCCAAGTTCTACAATATATGTTGGTCGTGTGTGAGAAAGATTAGAGTTTACAGAGCTCTCCCTAATTAAAAATCAAACATGGAATCATCTGCATTAGGCCTCTTTTTAGCAGGATTAGATTCTCCTTACTCTGATCTAAACTAGCCAAATGTTGAGGATTTGTTGAAAGTCCAATAGGGTGAAATAACAGTAATACAAGGATCTGTGATCTTTGATGTTCCTTTTTGAGCAACTGTAGGTACTGTATATCCCATGTCTTAGACTTAGTCCCTTGCTTATTCTCATGTTTCAGTTACAAATAAAGCGAAACCAAGGAATAGTACTGTATTTCCTTTCCACCCGTGGGATCCGAAGGAGAAACGAAAAGAAGGGGTCGTCTTGTGGGTTCCAACAAGCGTGGACGAGCTCATCAGTATGGCGTCAGAACACAGGATGTTGGTAAGATCCTTGATATCGAAATGATTCATGATGACCAAAAACTTCATCTGGTTGATAGAAAAAGATAAACGTAAGAAACAAATATAAGGTATTGAATCTGGGCACGCAGTCACACTCTCCATCGCTGTATCATCATCACCAAAATTTTACAAAATTGTCCTAGGTTTCAAGTTCTTAAGAATACTGATGTACAGATGCGAGTCTACACTAGTTAGTTAGAGTATGTTGACTCAAGATTTGTAGTTTTTCCTTGTTAGGACCCTTCGGGCTTCTTTACTGAAAACCCACTTTGGGTTCAATGTGTTTAGTATACTTTAGGATTAAACGCAAGTGTGAGCCAAAATTGCAATTTAGATGTGTTTTATTTCAGGGGGGCTGTAGTAGTAGGATAAGTGTCATCCCTGCATATGTATGGGGGACGATGAGATCTGGAACTAATATCGAACAGATGAAAGTGTATTTCCATTTAGCAAACTTTGTTTAAACCAATCAAAACTGGTATTGTACTTTACTTTTCTAGTGAACTCTCTTGAGTAAGCCAATTGAAAGAAACACCAAGATGCTGATGCAAGTCGAATTGAAAGAAACCCCAAGTTCTGATTCAGATGTTTTGCACAAGTTGGGGCAGGCTATGGGTTTTGGAGTTTCAGGGGAAATTGACACATAATGGCAACTCTTCACACATGAAAGAACTAAACAAAGCGTGACAAGACCTAACATTGTCTATTGCATTCCAAGGAAGATTTGAAGAAAGAATAAATCTCCCATTAATCATGTCTGCCAGGTTTTCAGCAACAACTGCAGAAGCAGCATCATCCACAGGCATAACAATCTGGTCCTGAGTAGTTGGCAGAACTTTCTCCCTCGTCACAACTACTCCTAACACCATCATACCAATCCAAGAACTTATACCAAAGAATTGTCTCAACTTCACCATTTTAGCAAGCTTCATCAACATACTCCCCAAAAGCCACAATTTCATCAATGCATTGTTCCAAACACTGAATCTCTTTTTTAAATATGATTCCCAGGTTTTTCTTGGTTATGTATGGGCCATAAGGCAAAGTTATATAGGAACAGATAATAGCAGCGCAGTTTGGCATGAAATGGTTGTGCTGATTAAAAAATCCCACTTAAAACAAGTCACAAAAAATGATTATCCTCTGCTGAACTTTTTAATCTAGATTACAAGATATATTTTGCAGTAGATTTCTTTCTTAATTCACTCATGCATCCAAGAATGTCGAGTGTGACTTTGTACATCACTCAACACAGGGTGTACATTCCCTTCCCACCTGTAATGACAATTCATACGACAATGTGCAAACCCAAAAGTTAGTCGAGCAAACTACCGGACCCAATCTGCTAAATCCAACTAGACTAATACAAAAATTTTATGCGATTGAATCTCTGACTTCCTTTTTATTGGAATCGATGAAAAACCATTGAACTATAAGCTTGAATCCATTTAAGATATATAACTTGGACATGACTCACGGTGGAGCAAGAAATAGAGTTCAACAATCTAAACATTAGAATTAGGAATAGTGAGCCATCTTAGAGGGAGAGCGGTTGGTCCTTTTCTAAATACCGTGAACCACTTTATGTATGGTCCATATCTGGACTCCTTTTTTTTTTTTTTTGGTCCATAAGTGTATTTAACAATCGTTGACTTCACAACTTAGATTGGATACCGTCATTTCCTTCAGAACAACAGTGCCTCGTGTAGTCCGGAGCATTTCTGTAGATAGATAAATCATTCTTATCTTTATCAGAAATCAGCTCCTTAATTGGATCATAAAGCTTTGCCGATTTCATGGCATTTCTCTATAAACTTTAGGTATTACAGTGATCAGAGGGGAAGTTATACTTTCGGGGTTTTTCACATTTCCACTTGAAGACTTCAAATTGGAGTTTTAAGGTTTAAGCATTACACTTGAAAATCAACCATTTCTACACTCAAAGGTACCTTCTTTTTTCTATCTCATCTTCTAATTTAGGTTTCTGCTCAGATTGATTCATTTCAAATTGTAGATTGGGGTCTTGAACAACAAATTCTAGGGTTTTTTAGAAAAATGGAAGAAACAAGAAATTCACCATATGGGGAAGATAGAATCAGTAGGTTACCTGATTCCTTAATTCACCAAATCCTGTCTTTCATTGATACTGAATATGCAGTTCAGACCAGTGTTTTGTCGAAGAGGTGGATTGATATTTGGAAATCTCTACCCTTTCTGAATTTTAATAGGAATTCGTTTTCCCATGAGAAAGCTGAGAAGTTCATTGATTTTGTTTACATGGTATTCCTATATCGGGATGACACCAATATCCAGAAGTTTAGTGTGGATGTCGGTTGGGGGAACTCTGCATTTGATAGTACGATGATAATGAATGTTAATAGATGGAGCCTAAATGCAGTCGAGTATGATGTTCAGGAAATAAATATAGTAATCGATGAACTGCTTTATTCACCATATGTAATTCCTCGACGGCTGGTGATAAAAGTGTTGAGTGAGGCCTTTGCAGATGTCATTCTACCAAGATCAATGAATTTACCTCAGCTTAAAGTACTAATTTTATGTGGATTATCAATCTCCAAAGAAGAATTATTTAATGGAATCTTATCTAGTTGTCCAGTTCTTGAAACTTTAGAGATAGTTGATTGTGTTATGCAAATTAATAATCGAATTCCTTCGATTATTGATTCTGTCAGCCTTAAGAAGTTTACATACAGTTGTTGGCTAATTGATGCAATGGATCACATTATCAAGTTATGTGCTCCAAATTTGAAAATCTTCAATTGGACATCTTTCTTGATACAAGATTTTTCTTTAGCAAACTGTTCTTCACTATCCGAGGTAGTTTTACGCATGAAACCAGAAGAAGATGGGGATACAGAAGCATATTCAAGTCTCACTTCGGAGGAAAAAGAAGTGTATGCTAAACGTGTGATGCAATTTCTTGGAGCAGTTAATAAGGTGAAAGCAATAAAAAATTTCATCTGAATTGTTTGAGGTATAGGTGCTTCCTCTCTTCCTTGAATCAAACATCTTTACATCTATGCAGAAGTGATTAAATATATTTTAAATAGTTTAAGTGATTAAGAAATTTCTTTTGTTTCTCAAGGTTCTCTCACCAGTTCCTGACTTATCAGACTGTCAACCACCTCGCCTACGTAATCTACAATATTTGACGCTGGAAATGTGGCCTGCAAGAGGTTACTTGCGGGCTATAGCATCCTTACTCAGTATTTCTCCTAATATAGTTGAAATTTACCTTGAATCAAAGGAGGTAACGTTTAACCAAGCTCTCCGTTTCATTATTTGCTCTGCAATGTCACACCAATAATTCTACATCTAAGTTTTTCATCTATCTCATTTGGCGACATTTGTTATTGTATACTAATGTTGGAAAATCCGAGTGTTTTATTTATTTATTTATTTTATGCTATTATCTTTGTCACTAAGTGACTTATCAGTTGTTGTGATTGTTTGGATGTGGTCAAATTTTGCCGACGTTGGAGATAACCGGGAGGAAGCAGGATTGTCATTGCCAGGAATGTTGTCTCACCTCAAGTCTGTCCAGATTGAAGAAGTGGTAGGATGTGATGCTGAGCTCAAATTTCTGAGTTTTTTGTTGAAAAAATGCGATGGTTTTGAAGAAAGTTTGCTCTATTCCTTCGTTCTGGTGGTCGCTCACCTGAGTGGAACAAGTTAAGCAATTCAAGGATAAGCTAAGAGCAGTTCCTACAGCTTCTTCAAGTATCGAGCTGGTGTTTCATTAAAGCTTATAGAATCTGCAACCAAAAGTAGTCAGATGAAAAGTTATTAGACGGAGTTAACTAACAATAGATACTTCTGTACTTGGTCCAGAAGCAAGACTTGCGACAGATGCACGGTGAGCAAGACTTCCCTTGCCAAATAAGTGGTATGCCTGTTTCCACCTTTAGTTTTTGCAGTATGTCTTCTTCATGAAAATAGTTATTCAAAAGACTTGGTTAAATGTTATTATGGCTGTGCTTTATTGCCTAATTACATTATCTTTTTGCTTACATTGGCTTTCCATATGCATAGCCATATTGGCTGGATGATTTTTATGAACTGTTAATGGCCCGTGGAGTCTGACCAATATGTGTCCAAACAACAATTATCTGTGGATCCTTTCTAGCCTTCTTCTGCATGAAGACGTGCTAAAACCTTTCTAAGCTTTAAACTGTTTGAGAAAAGAAGCACATGTTAGAAGATGAAAAATGAAATTGGTGTTTAAAAAGTTTGTGTAAAACTATTTATTGACGGTTATTGTGTCAGGCCTTGTTAATCATCTGATTTCAAATTGTGTTTCACAAGTAATTCATAATCAACAACATTATTTGGAATATCTGTGTTTGAATGTATATAACACAGACTGTAGTGCCTGGGCAGTTCGGAAATTTGTAGTGATGCTCTCAAGGACGGAAGTAGCCTTTTTTTAAAGCAATTGAAGTCATGCAAGTGCACACACACCAAGGTATTTATTATGCACTCATACTCGCTACTAATTCAAGTTTTGGCTGCTTGTTTTTGTGTCAACACAGACTGTTTAAATCATAATTTATGAAGGTGGGGTACCAGTATTAGGAGGGGGATACCAATCCACTGGTTTCCCCATTTATCAATCCTGTTATTTTTTATATTATTTTTTGGCAATGAAATGCAATTAGTAATATTCAATTGCATACTTTGAGAAGAGTAG
Organism: Papaver atlanticum; assembly: GCA_023531105.1. Classification (NCBI taxonomy): domain Eukaryota; kingdom Viridiplantae; phylum Streptophyta; class Magnoliopsida; order Ranunculales; family Papaveraceae; genus Papaver; species Papaver atlanticum. Next base: position 1,675,431 of record JAJJMB010006234.1, read on the forward strand.
CTGTGCATCATGCACTCTCTTGTGTCTCTAGCACAGCACAAAAATACTCTCTTATCACAATTTCTCAAACCTAGACTGCCACATTTTTTTTTTATTTTTATGCAAAATTTGCTTTCGCATGCGCCTGTATTCTTTCTTAGTGATGTTAGTCGTGCCCGTATGCGCCGTACCAAACTGCAAGAACAGTGAATGCAATTGCCTATCTTAATGTGTTTCAGATATTCATGGTAACATCCATTTTGCACAAAATCATGCTCTAGTCAGGAGTTGTTTAGCCTCTCTGTGTTTTTGTTGTTCCCTAGTAAGTCATGCATGGGGATTGGACTGGTTTTGTTTCACTTAAATTAAAAACTTAAATGAGAATTACTAAACCATCTTCTTCCCATCTGAGAAGTCCATAAAAAGGTAAAATAGCAATCTTTTAGAAACCCTAATTTTTCATATCATCATCACCAATGTGATTATAAAAGCTTGCTTCAGTAGTCCCGTTGTAGTTTTATGGCCTCTCTACTCTCTCTAACTTAAATTTGAGATCCAATCTATTGCAGTGATTAGGAAAAAAACCTTGATTTTCTTACACTTCTCAGATTTTTGTTGTTTTGTTTGTGTGTGATTCCTGGCAGTGGTTAGAAAGAGAGAGGGCTCTAGTGGGGTACCATAAGATTTAATCTTTTTGATTTCATGATTAAGAGAAGAATTAGAATATGAATTAGGTGCCATCTTTTGAATCATAGTAGTGCAAATTGGTCTCCCCTGTAGCAATCATGTATTTAAATCTATGGTTCAAAGGTATTAGGTATCTTTTCGAATATCTATTCTCCTCTTTTGTTATGATATCAGATTGATTTTATCTTCCCACAGTGATTGAGTAAAAAATCACACTTGATATGAGCTACGGTTACATCTATAGTGTGTACTAGATTTTTTTGCTTGATCAAATATTTGCATTCATTGGGTTAATTGAGTCTGAATTCCTCTGCAGTTGTTATTACTGGTTAGTTGTTATTCCTTTTCATCTCATATTTGTCATGAAAGCATTTTTATTAAGTTTTGTAGTTTTTTTGTGTCTCTTGTCTTTTCTTTGTGGATATTTTTTGATTAGTAAAATTGATATCCCAACCACGGTTTATGTTCAATGGGATAGGGAAGGGACTCAGGGTGTAACATCCAGCCCCTGTTAGTCTTCGGGGGGGGGAAGGTCAATTTCCTCCTCCTCAGGATTAGCAAGGTCTGGATTTTTTTTAAACTATGGGTTCCTTTCATGTTTCACGGACAAACTGAAGTCAAGTCAAGGTTAGTCTAGCAGGATTGTCTGGATTATTAACTGAAGGAGGGGAATTCGATGGTAGGGGAGTGGCTGAACTTCTTAGGATTAAGTCGGGCTGGCTGGTTTGGGGGTCATGAGATAGGAGAGGATCTCTATCCAAACTGTCCAAAAACCCGGCCTCCCCTGAGAAATACGGCAGCAAGATTGTTCGGATGGTTGATAGGGGTTGCAGTGAATTTGTAAAGAAACAAACAGTTTTGGAAAAGATTTTGTTATAATGTGAGTTTAAGATAGCTTTTAAGACTGGTTTGTTGTAGACTTTTTTACAGCTTACCTTTTCATTGATTTGACTTGTTAAATGTCTTTGTGGTTGTGTTGTCTCTGTTCTAACTTAGCTAGGTTTGATTCAAATTTAGGATTAGTTAGTTGGGTTGAGTATATGATGAAGTTTGCACTGGGCTCTGAGCAGAAGTTCTGCGCTAACTGATCGATATGCGGCCTAGAAAGCCAGTTCTGATACTGAACCACAACTAGTTTTAATAAATTTAATAATTTTTGTAGAGAAATGATTTGTACTTTGATGAGTCAAAAAAGAAGTTGTATTCAGATTTCAGATCCAGAATTAGGTCTGAGTTACAGTTTGGTTATGTTTGAGGTTATTCTTTGAAGGAGCAAAACCTGGGTTCTTGAATTAACAAACATCCTGCAATTGGAATGCTCGACACCATCCTTCAAGGGGTAGCTTTGCACTGGCATGCTGATAAACCCAATCACAGTAGAAAACTTGCAGCATAGTATAAGTAGATAAAACAAGTGGCATAGATAAGCATACATAACTGAATGCTAGAGTACTAACTTTGTTGCTTGATCAAATATTTGCATTCATTGGGGTAATCGAGTCTGAATTCCTTTGTAGTCGTTATTGCTGGTTAGTTTTATCAATTGGTAGCAGCAAGACAACCATTTGGGATGTTTGTCTATCAACTCCATCTCATATTTGTGATGAATGTGTTTTTATTAAGTTTTGTAATATATTTTGTGTCTCCCTTCTCATTTGATGGATGGATAGGATTGTGTATATTTTTTTATTAGGACAATGATATCCCAACAACCACGGTTTATCTTAAGTGAGATAGGGGAGGGACTCACGGCGTAACATCCAGCCCCTGCTAATCTCGGGGGGTGGGGGTCAGTTTCCTCCTCCCAGAATTAGCAAGGTCTGGATTTTTTAACTATGGGTTCCTTTCATGTTTCACGGACAAACTGAAGTCCAGTCAAGGTTTCTACTAGGATCGTCTGGATTATTGACTGGAGGAGGGGACTTCGATGGTAGGGGAGTGGCTGAACTTCTTAGGATAAAGTCGGGCTGGCTGGTTTTTGGGTAGTGAGATAGGAAAGGAGCTCTATCCAAACTGTCCAAAAACCCGGCCTCCCCTGAGAAATACGGAAGCAGGATTGTTTGGAGAAATAGGGCAGCAGGATTGTTTGGATGGTTGATAGGGGTTGCAATGAATTATAAAGAAATAAACAGTTTTGGGGGTGGGGGAGGTCAATTTCCTCCTCCTCGGGATTAGCAAGGTCTGGACTTTTTAACTATGGGTTCCTTTCATGTTTCACGGACAAACTGAAGTCCAGTCAAGATTAGTCTAGCAGGATTGTCTGGATTATTGACTGGAGGAGGGGACTTCGATGGTAGGGGAGTGGCTGAACTTCTTAGGATTAAGTCGGGCTGGCTGGTTTTTGGGTCGTGAGATAGGAAAGGAGCTCTATCCAAACTGTCCAAAAACCCGGCGGCAGCAGGATTGTTTGGGGAAATAGGGCAGCTGGATTGTTTGGATGGTTGATAGGGGTTGCAATGAATTTGTAAATAAATAAACAGTTTTGGAAAAGATTTTGTTGTCATGTGAGATTAAGATAGCTTTTAAGACTGGTTTGTTATAGACTTTTTTACAATTTACCTTTTGGTTTATTTGACTTGTTTAAGTCTTTGTGATTGTGTTGTCTCTGTTCTAATTTGGCTAGGCTTGGTTTAAATTTAGGATTGGTTAGTTGGGTTGAGTGTATGATGAAGTTTGCACTGGGCTCTGAGCAGAAGTTCTGCGCTAACTGATCGATATGTGGCCTAGAAAGCCAGTTCTGATACTTAACCACAACTAGTTTTAATAAATTTAGTAATTTTGTGGAGAAAATATTTGTACCTTGATGAGTCAAAAAAAGAAGAAGGTGTATTCAGATACAGAATAAGGTCTGAGTCACAGTTCGGTTGTGTTTGAGGTTATTTCTTTGAATTAAGGAGCAAAACCTGGGTTGTTTAACTAACAAACATCCTGCAATTGGAATGCTCGACACCATCCTTCAAGGGGTAGCTTTGTACTGGCATGCTGATAAACCCAATCGCAGTAGAAAACTTGCAGCATAGTATAAGTAAATAAAACAAAAGGCGTAGATAAGCATACGTAACTGAACGCTGGAGTACTGACTTTGTTGCTTGATCAAATATTTGCATTCATTGGGTTATTCGAGTCTGAATTCCTTTGCAGTTGTTATTGCTGGTTAGTTTTATCAATTGGTAGCAGCAAGACAACCATTTGGGATGTTTGTCTAACAACTCCATCTCATATTTGTGATGAATGCGTTTTTATTAAGTTTTGAAGTCTATTTTGTGTATCTCTTTTCATTTGATGGATGGATAGGATCGTGGATATATTTTTATTAGGAAAATGATATCCCAACAACCACGGTTTATCTTAAGCGAGATAGGGGAGGGACTCATGGTGTAACATCCAGCCCCTGCTAGTCTTGGGGGGTGGGGGTCAATTTCCTCCTCCCAGAATTAGCAAGGTCTGGATTTTTTTAATATGGGTTCCTTTCATGTTTCACGGACAGGCTAGCAGGATTGTTTGGATGGTTTATAGGGGTTGCAGTGAATTTGTAAAGAAATAAACAGTTCTGGAAAAGTTTTTGTTATCATCCGAGTCTAAAGATAGGTTTTGTTGTAGAGCATAGGTACACATCTTATAAGAAAGATGATATTGAAAGAAAAACATTTTTCGGAGGATCCTGATAAAACAAATTACATTTTCGTTGATTTGACCTGTTCAATGTCTGGTAGTGTCTGTTCTGATTTGGCTAGGTTTGATTCAAACTTAGGATTAGTTAGTTGGGTTGAGTATATGATGAAGTTTGCACTGGGCTCTGAGCAGAAATTCTGCGCTAACTGATCGATATGCGGCCTAGAAAGCCAGTTCTGATACTCAACCATAACTAAGTTTCGTAGAGAAAATATTTGTATTCAGATCCAGAATTAGGGGATTTCTTCTATGTCTGTGTTACAGTTTGTTTATGTTTGAGGTTAGTTTTTGAAGGAGCAAAACCTGTGTTCTTTAATTAACAAGTTTTGACATCCTGCTGATAAACCAAGTCGCAGTAGAAAACTTGCAGCATCTTCAAGAGGTTTGAGTATTTTCAAGAGGTTGACTTCATTAGTAAGTTTTTTAATTTGAGATGTATAGCGCATATTTGTTACTTTTCCAGAAATTTTTATATAATAAACATTTGTCTTAGCATGATATAGACATGTAAGAAAGATAATATTGAAGGAAGAAAAACATTTGTATGAGCTCCATGCTGGGATTCTAAAACATGTTGAACTGAGCGAAATCAAATACTTTCAAAACAGGAGCTTAAAAGTTAAATGATCGTTGATCAAATTTGGCATATGGCTATGGGGCAATAGAGCATACAGATACAAACAGTTAATGTTCTCGTAACTTAACCATACCAAGTTCTTTTTTAACCACCCAGTTAACACTAGAGACTACGATGAGATGTGGTAAACCAATCAACACAATCTCTTACCACGCGAGTCTAATTGAGATGTTTTGAGATGTAGTAAACCAATCAAGCTCATGCCTGTATGCTGCAGAAAGTTGATTGAAGATATTTAAAAATCATTGATGTTGTCACAATTAGATTGTATTTCACACCAAAGATCAGTCTCCACGCAGAAAGTTGGGGTTGACTGTTGAACAAGAATTGTTCAGGGATGCGTCTTTAGAACACCATTGATGTTGTCACGATCTTAATGCCTCACTATTTACCGTTACTTTTCTGCTTGTCTAGGCCGCTGAAAGCCTGGAAATTAAATGCTTGTTGGAAAAGGAATTGCGATTGGTCACTGAAGATCGGAAAGTTCTTAATGTCAAAGCAGCCCTTTCTCTTAAATCTCCATCAATCCGATTTTGGGTCTTAAATGGTCGTAGAACTTGTATGAGGCTTGAAACGACATTTCTTTACTTTATTTATACTTTTTCCTGAATTTCATGCATATTTGATTGATCGGTTACTTGATTTATACTATATATCACAGGATCACTATGTTGTCTTGTCCTTGTCAACTTATGCACTTTAAGTAGTATATTCTGTAAAATGCAAGTTCCATTTTTGAGTCATATCGACTTGGACTATGGTTCTCTGAAAGCCTTCAAATATAAGATCTAACATGTTGGTTATGTGGAAGCTCATAACCAAATGGGATGAATACATTTCGATCATCAAAGGGTGGAGGAGAGAGATTAAAACACGTGACAGACAAAATCTCTTTTCTGTTACTACTTACATGAGAACCTTCAAGATTGGTGGTTTATGTTGAATTGAAATTAGGTATGCATCAAAAGTTCTATCACTGACATATGGCCATATGGGTATTGTTTGGAAAGTTACCAAACGTACTGCTGGTGTTGAAATTAGCTAAAACTTGTGTAAATATATACTATCTGAGTAATGTTTATTTCTCTAGTAGTGCAACTTAAGTAAATCTGAGATATGTGTGTGTTTCCTGGGATTGTCTATGATACTGTATTGTGTGACTCGTGGTTGCTATGTGGTTTGTATGCATGCTCATTTTCCGGTGATTTCGAATGTTCTAACCCATCCGTATTATGGCAGGAGCTGAAAGGATCTTGCAGGAGATGAAGAATCTTGGTTTTGAACTCCTGTCTTTGATGTGGACCCAAATGCAGAAGGCGCTCTAGCTGTAGACGCTGCACTATGCTGAATTTATGTTCACGTAATTTCCAATGCAATTGGAAACAACTATGAAAGAGTATGGAGTATTTGAAATCTAACAACTGTCTGCAAGACTGTTCAATACAACGATAGTTGTTAAACCTAAAAACGCTTGGTGATGGTTGTGTGACCAGAGATCACAATTTCGAACCCTTGAAAAAATAGCTTTTGTTCCCACATCATTAAAGCTATATTCACAAACCTGCTGAGTTTTTTTTGAGAATTAATAGTTTGCACTTTAGGTGGATCACGGTGCACTCTGCAGATTGGTGGGAATCAGCAGATGCAGTAAGACTTTCCACTCTCAATTTCAGCATATTTAAAGGGCGTTGTATGTACCCCAGAAACACTATCTAGAGCTTCAAAATCTTTATACCCGGAACCTGTGTAGCAAAAGCTTAGGTTTCGGCCGCTCTGTTTAAATAGCTCATATGAGTTATCTTTTCTGTAACAAGAATCAGCGAATCTGTAATGAAAAATAGTCAATGAAATGAAAACAAATCCGAGTCATGTTCAACAACTGTTACTCTCTTTAGAGGAGTTGTGCAACGACAAATGGAATTTTGAGCACTCCTGATAATGGGAGGATGTCCACATTTTGGCACACAGGCCAGGCCAAGCCACGGTTCTGATTATTTTTCAGGATTGGAAAAGACACTGAAAGGTGACGATGGGCACGTGTTACTGTACATCCGCAGGGACTTTATTGGAAATACCGGTTGATCGTGTGATCCGGCACCAACCAATATAAAAAACACAATATTTAACGCGCCACTAAACTTTGGAATTGAGATGTAGTAAACCAATCAAACTCATGATGTTATTGGCAGAGCAAGTGAAGATATAACTCAAGCTAAAGAAGCAGTGCAGGTTAAGAAAGTCAGTGGCGCAGGATAACCTTACCACGTGTATTCTGTTTTCAGTGTCATGTGCTCTCTGCACGTGTGTGTATCGTGTGGTTGTTATTAGTCTGTACGGACTAATATAAATGTTGTCTTAACATCTAGCTTATCCTGTAATGAGACTGTAAACTTTCTCTGTAAAACAATCTTTCTTTTCATCACCATTAACACCATGTTATCATGGTATCAGACATGTTAGATTAGGGTTTCGTCATCCTTTTCTCTTTTTCGATCTTGTGTATTCATAGTACTTTCTCAAGTATCTGCCGCTGCTTTGTTATTCTTCATAGTTTGAAGATTTGATTTCTTCTCGTGGTGTTTGTTTGGTGATTCTTCACATTTTTCAGTTTCAAGATCTCATTCTCTCGATCTAGATTTCTTCCGCTGTTTCTTTTCTTTCACAATCATTGAGATTTGTGAACATTCTTTTACTTTCTTGCAATTTTTTTTGGTTATTTCTTTCTTCTTGAATCTCAGATTTGTTTTATGATTAAAGAATTCACATCAACATCATCATCAATGGAAAATCCTACAGCAATTGCGTTTTCCAAAGTTTCACTCAATCAAATCAACAATTTCTTTACTTTGAAGCCCAAAGAAGATAACTATTTTACTTGGAGAAATTTGATGCATCCAGTTATTCAGAGATACAAGTTAATGAGGTTCTTGGATGGCTCATATCCTTGTCACCACAGTACTCATCTCCACGCAATAAAGCTAATGGAATTGAAAATCCTAGCTATACTGACTGGATTGAAGAAGATTCTACAATCAGAATGTGGATCAACTCAACCATTTCAGATTCTGTTATCGCCTACTTCTCAAGATCTACTTCATCTTATCATCTGTGGAAGAGTATTGAAGAAAGATTTGCCAGAGCATCCTCAACTCATTCAATTCAGTTGTGCACCAAACTTCTCAATATTTCTCAAGGCGACAAATCAATTCCAAATATCATTAATGAAATTAAGTTCTTGTCTGACCAGTTAGCAGCATCTGGAGAGATTGTCTCAGATAGAGAATTGGTGGTTATTATTCTAAAAGCATTAAATTCTGATTATATTCCTTTTGCTAATTCAATGAGGCATAGAAATCCACCAATTACCAGTATTGAATTACATAACAACTTGCTCAGTGAAGAAGCAGTTGTTAGTGAGAGAGCTAAAATCAACAAAAGTGATTTGGATGCTAAGGCCTTTATGGCAAGCAATTATAGAGGTTCATCTATAGAGGCAGACACTCCAATGCTGGAAGATTTCCAAATCCAACAATTTTTGCTAGACATAATTATGGGAGAGGATATTCTACACCAGATAAAATTCCTTGTCAGATATGCAATTCAGATAGCCATCTTGCACCTAACTGCAATCACAGATTGAATTTCTCTTACAAAGGAAGAGCACCTCCAACAAATCTCAGTGCAATGTTAGCTGCAGCTGATATTTTTGATAATAAAGAATGGATAGTTGATAGTGGAGATAACAATCATATCACTTCAGATGTTGCAGCTCTTCAAGAGACTACTCCTTATGATGGCACTGAAATCATTAATACATCCAGTGGAGCAGGTATGCGAATTTCTCATACTGGTAACTCTAGTAAACTTGTGAATGATCATTCCTTTCAGTTAAATGATATACTTTTAGTCCCTCAAGATTCGCATAATCTTCTATCTGCTCACAAATTCACTTCAGACAATAATTGTTCCTTAACTCTTGACTCTCATAGTTTTTATGTGAAGGATCAGATTTCTGGGAAGATTCTTTTCCAAGGACCACATAGGAATGGTCTCTATCCAATCACCTTCACATCTTATCCACAAGCTCTTTCATCAATCATTGACAGTGTTATTCTTCATAGAAGATTTGGTCATCCATCATTTCAAACTCTTCATAAAATATGTGTTGTTCTTCATTTGAATAATTTGTCCAATAAACCATTTCATTGTAATGAATGCAAACTGTGTAGGTCACAAAAGCTTCCATTTCAAATGTCTAGTACTGTAGCTCAGAAACCTTTACAATTGTTGCACATGGACTTGTGGGGTCCTTGTCATGTTGCATCATTGTCTGGAAATTTGTACTATGCAAATATTGTGGATGAATACATAAAATATTGTTGGTTATTCCATTAATCTCCAAAGCTGATTTTAAAACTTTTTTTTTCTGCCTTTGTTACTAGAATAGAGAAGTTACTTGCTCATTCTGTCATCACTGTTGGAACTGACAATGGTGGAGAGTTCTTAAACACATTTCTTCAGGAATATTGTGCTACTAGAGGTATTACACATGAATTTCTTGTCCTCATACACCTGAGAAAAATGGTGTTTCTGAGGTTAAAGATAAACATCTTATAGGAGTAACAAGAGTTCTTCTTTTACAATCTGGCTTACCAAATGAGTTTTGGGTTGAAGCACTTCAAACAACAAACTATCTCATAATCAGATTTCCAACTAGATCCATTTCTTTTTTTGACTCCATTTGAAATGCAAATTTCACACAAAACCAGATTATAACTTCATCACAAAATTTGGTTGCTCTTGTTTTCCTTGGTTGAAGCCTTATACATCTAACAAATTAGAACCTAGAAGCAAACATTGTGTTTTTCTAGGCTACAGTCTTAATCATAAAGGCTATAGATGTTTTGATCCATCCACTGGTACCATATACATCTCTAAGCATGTATATTTTAATGAGCTTACTACTTCCATTTATTTATCTACTTCTATCTCTCCTATCCCATCATTTGTTACTGAAATTTCATCTCCAGCTCCTATAACTTCTTCTCATGTTCAAATGCCTACCACTAAGAATGATCATTCTATGGTTACTAGGGGTAAGAGAGGTATTTACACTCCAAAATCTTAATTTGCAACTAAGTATCCTTTACAACATGCTTTTGTCTATCATATCCCAAAGAGCATTATAGCTGCAAATAAAGAAAAGGTTTGGAGAGTTTCTTCAGGTGATGAGTACAATGCTTTGATGCAAGCTGGAACTTGGTCTTTAGTTCCACCTGAAGCTTCTCAAAATTTATTGGCTGCAAATGGGTATTTAGGATCAAATATAATCCAGATGGAAGTATTGACAGACGCAAGGCCAGATTAGTAGCTAAATGATTTCATCAACAACCAGGACTTGATTATGAAGAAACACTTAGTCCTGTTGTTAAGCCCACTACAATCAGAATCATACTGTCCATGGTTGTTCAATAAAACTGGAAGATCCATCAACTTGATGTTAGTAATGCTTTATTGCATGGGGATTTGCAAGAAGAGTATATATGACTCACCCCCTGGTTTCAAAACCTCATCATGTATGCTTACTCCACAAAGTTATTTATGGTCTGAAGCAGGCACCTAGGGCCTGGTATGATAAGCTCATCAATGCTCTAAAGTCACTTCATTTTGTCAACTCATCTTCTGATGCATCTTTATTTGCTCACAAGGATGGTTCTCAAATCACAGTTTTCTTGGTATATTTAGATGACATTTTGCTTACAGGTTCTTCTCCTTCTTTTCTCAAGCATGTTATATCTCAACTGCAAACTGTTTTTCCTATCAAAGATTTGGGTGACATACATTTTCTCTTGGGGCTTGAGGTTAAGAGAACTCAGAGTTCATTATATTTGTCTCAAACCAAATATGATGTGGAATTATTACACAAGCACAATATAGAAGGAGCTAAGCCTTGTCTTACACCCATTTCTGCTACTGAGAAACTCACTCAAGGTTCAGGTAATCTATTATCAAATCCTACTGAGTATAGTGCTCTACAATACCTCACTTGGACAAGACCAGATATATCATTTGCTGTTAATTTGGTTTGTCAGTATATGCAAAATCAAAGAACTGATCACCTCACAGCAGCCAAAAGAATCCTGAGATATATTAAAGGTACCTTGGATTATGGTTTGCACTTCACAAGTGGTAGTTCTTTTCTTTTGGGATTTTCTGATGCTGACTGGGATGGTTCTCTAGATGATAGGAGATCTACAGGTGGATATTGCATTTTTCTGGGTTCTAACATTATCTCTTGGTCTTCTAAGAAGCAGTCTTCACTGGCGAGATCGAGCACAGAAGCTGAATATAAAACTCTGGCTAACAGTGCTGCTGAAATGGTTTGGATATGTTATGTTTTGAATGATCTTCATTTCTCAATACCATGTATTCCTAAACTAGGGTGTGATATCATCAGTTCCATCTCTCTATCTAAGAACCCTGTTCTGCATACTAAATCAAGTGTGTTCACACACTTGATCAAGTGTGTGAACACAGAAGATATCCAATGCTTTATCCGAGAACTAGTGAAAAATAAAGCATTGGATATCTTCTGTGTTCACACACTTGATCAAGTAGCATACATCTTTACAAAAGGTCTTCATAGTCCAAGATTCCAAAAGCTCATATCTAAACTTAAGGTTAATCCAGTACCCATCAGTTTGAGGGGGGATATTGGCAGAGCAAGTGAAGATATAACTCAAGCTAAAGAAGCAGTGCAGGTTAAGAAAGTCAGTGGCGCTGGATAACCTTTCCACGTGTATTCTGTTTTCAGTGTCATGTGTTCTCTACACGTGTGTGTATCATGTGGTTGTTATATGTCTGTACGGAATACTATAAATGCTGTCTTAACGGCTAGCTTATCCTGTAATGAGACTGTACACTTTCTCTGTAAAACAATCTTTCTTTTCATCACCATTAACACCATGTTACCAGATGTCGAAAGTTTATTTATTTTATTTATTTGGATTCTCATTTATTTGTTTATCCTTTTATTTTTTTGATATGAGAAAGTTGGACACATGCCCCTATCTGAACCAACCAGTCGGCTTACCCCACTGCCAGACTGATATGTATTGTAGTTGTAGTAAAAAGAGGGATTCGATTCTCGAACTTGTGAAGGATAACTTTAGATTTAAATTCAAAACTAAATAGAAAAATCACTAAAAATTATAGCAAACACTGACAAAGTTGATATCAATATTAAAAGACCACTGAGGCTGATATTCCACTATTTTCCAAGTTCAAAGTGATTTAATCTAGTATTTATATTCATGCAATTTTCTCGTTCAATTTGATTCTAAACTATTGCAACATGTAGATTTTCAAAATAACAAGGGTAAATCCGAAGCATAAAACATCAAAAACCTAGGTCCAAGAATGCTCTATCAAAAGAAATAACAATTGCTCAACAAAAATCACTCAAATAATTTTAAATCAAGGCAAATAATCATAAAATAATTGCAATAAAATAAATAAAATAGAATATACCACTCTTTGTTGGAAAAATAGCTTCCTCTATCGCCTCAGCAATGGGGTTTAGCTCCTCATATTAATCATGTTCTCAAAATACATGTTTATGGCTCAAAAATTGATTAAAAGGGAGAAAAGGGTATACTGTAGTCGCTGAAAGTCTAATACAGAAGACTGAATCGTTGCTGAAAGGCTTCGGTGACTGCAGACAGGAGCGACTGTAACTCGTTGTCACTGAAAATAAGTCTGCCTCTGCGACTGACTCTGTGGGTCTTATGTTTTTCGTCTTCTTCTTCTTCAGCAGCAGCAGCAGAGTTTCTGTACTCGATTTTCTTCGCTTCTCTAGTGCTCTAAACTTCCCCTAAAGTGTTCATTAGTGTTCTTAGGACTCTCACCACCCTATATATACTCAACAGGCGCAACTTTCTCGATTAAATCTTCCCCAAAATAACTCTTTTCTTCGCTGCCAAGTTTTGAATAATTCCTCTTATTTATCTTATACGCAATCTTCTGTTTATTGAAACTTCCTAAGCTTGATAGGAACAACTTGTAGGAGAATATATCTTACCATAAACCTCACTTAATTGCCGAATATAAACTCAGAACTGCCGAGAATACTCTTTTCCGTGTTTCCATAAATAGTTTTTTTTTTTTTTTTTTTCTGTTTTATCAAAACCCGATCATCTAGCCCATTCTAATCGATACAAACAGATGTACCAACCCTGTTTACTCCATTCAAGTCCATCCCAACTCAGTTTGGCGATTGAATCTCCTCCAATCGGTTCCAAAAATCCAACTATAAATGGAAACTTCGCTGCGCAGCGAAGAACTTTTTTTTCCCACCAAAAATGAATTTCAAACGAAGGGGATGACCTCCCCTTATCCAGACCAGGGGTGCGAATAGCAAATGGTCACCCCTTAGTAATTTTCTCCCGTGAGCGCAAAAACCACTTTTTGAGCCAAATTCGCCGCAAAAGCCCATTTTTCCAAAAACACCTACAAGGGATAAAATACCAAAATTAGTACAAAAATGGGTACTAACACTGTACATAAAAGAGATAAAAATAGACACATAAATGCGTCTATCACAGACCAATCCGTGGAATCCAACTATATAACTATACTAATTCAAATTTTTACGCGAGGATTAAATCATGACTTCTTCCATATCGAAGTCGATGGAAAACCACTGAACTATAAGCTTGGTTCCATTTAAGATGTTTAACTTGGACCTAACTTATGGTGGACCAAAAAATGAAGTTCAACAACCTAAACCTTTTTTTTTATACTAAAATAAAATTCATTAATGGGAATTAAAATTACAGAGATCATTCTTTGCCAGAGTGAGAATATCATCTGGAAATTTGTCTAAATATAGAAAATTTGCTGCATGTTGTCTAGCTTTTTGGGCTAGCTCACGAGCTGGATTATTACCTAGTCTGCTGTCAGACTTACAAAACCAAAGTTTACTACTGCTAAATTTATTTTTAACTACTTGAATTAAATTTTGATTGTACCAGTGAACCTGTAGATCATCTTCAGAGATTGATTTCACTACATTTTCACAGTCCATTTCAAATACTGCCTTTGTAATTCCCAGTTCTTCCATCCAGTCCACAGCTACCTCCATTGCCTTGCATTCAAAGTACTCAGCCCCATATTCTTCTTCCACCTCCTCATTATAGCATACACCTTTTGCTCCTAGACATGTGCTTGCAAAATTTCTCAGAATTAGTCCCACATTTCTTTTCTTTATTTGTGATATATAAGAACCATCAATATTTATTTTCACAAATTCCTTGTCTGGAGGTTTCCAATTCTTGATCTGCAAATCATTAGCAAGAGGAAACTGATATTGGTTATTCAGGTGAGAACATTGATTATACAACCAATTTATTTTAGCCACAGTAATCTGCAAATTTGGTTTCTTATCTTGAAAAACCACTAAGCACATATCTTTCCAGATGTACCAAATTGTACACATGAACCTGCATATAAAACTTTCATTACTCAAGCATAAAGCAGAAATATTATTAACTTCAGAATGAAACCATCATATAATCCATTGCTCAAAATCAGGATGAGAATCTCTAATTGCATCTATATTAATATTCATGGAAAACCAAATGGCCCTACTATAGATGCAGTCCATGAAGATATGACTTATGGTTTCCTCATTGTTTTTACAGAAAGAATAGTGAGTTTCTATGCCTTGTTTGTATCTAGCAATCTTAGTTCTGACAGGAACTATTTGTTTTAGACATTTCCAAATAAAAATTTGGACTCTATGTGAGACTCTGAACTTCCACACATCAGTAGGATTAGAGCTACCTGCAATAATGGAATTAACATCATCAGTACAGATAGTGTTATAAGCACTTTTAACTGTGAACTTACCTTTTCTATCTAGCATCTATATCATGGTGTCTTCACCAGTGTTTGGAGTTCTCATACTATGAATTAGATTAGCACAATCTTGAGAAAAGAGGGTATTAACAATGTTAATATCCCATTGTCTGGTATCAGCTAAAAATAAATCACAGACAAAAGTAAAGTTTTCAAAGCTATAAGATCCAACTACTGGAACATGAGGGCTATTTAAACCAATAACCCAACAATCTAGCCAAATGTTTATTTTGGTACCACATCTCACTAACCACCTAGAGTGTTGTTGAACTACTTCAAGTCCAGAGTAAATACTTCTCCAAAGCCAAGAACTCTCATCTTTTAGTTTATCTAAATGGAGGAAATTTCCATTTCTATAGTATTTTGCCTTGAGTACTTGATAGCAAAGAGAGGATTTATCATTACAAGCATTCCAAGCAATTTTAGTAAGTAAATAAGTATTAAGATGTTCTAGATTTCTAAATCCTAGACCTCCTAGAGCCTTAGGGATCTGTAATTTATCCCATCCTATAAAGTATATGCCTTTATGGCTGCCATCTTTTCCCCACTAGAATTGCCTCTGGATGAAATCTAGTTGAGTAATGGTGTTTTTAGGAACTCTACAAAAACTCATTTGATGAGTAGGCAAGGCATTGAGAACATGTTTAACCATGGTTGATCTAGCAGCATAATTCATATTTTTTCCTTTCCAAGGAATAAGCCTAGCATTAAAGCTATGCATAAGGGGCTTGAAATCTTTAGATTTATTTCTTACTATTAGAAGGGTCACACCTAGATATTTATCTATGTCCTGCATTTCAATCATATTAAGAGCTCTAGAAAGATAAATTTTTGCAAAAGGACTCGTGCTTTTACTAAAGTAAACACTAGACTTATTTAAGTTCAATAACTGACCTGAGATTACCAAACTGGTTGAGCGTATTAAGAATACCTATCACATTGTATCTACCTGCTTTAGTGAAAATGAGAATATCATCTGCAAAAAGGAGATGAGTAATTGCAGGGGCATTTTTAGCTGCTTTAACACCAGAAATAACATGATTAGAAGTAGCATTGACAAGAAGTCTAGATAAATAATCCATTGCTATTATAAATAGATAGGGGGATAGAGGATCCCCCTGTCTTAGGCCTCTAGTAGGATTGTAAGCACTAGTGGGAGAACCATTGAGAAGAATAGATATTTTTGTGGTTGAAATACATTGTTCAATGTATTTACAGAATTTCTCAGGAAATCCTAGTTTTTTAAGCATTCCTAAAATGAATGGCCATTCTAACCTATCAAAGGCTTTGGATAAATTCAATTTCAGAGCCATTGTGCCAGTATTTCCTTCCTTATGTTTCATGGTATGTACCATTTCATGAGCAATGATTATATTATCTTGGATAGCCCTACCTGGAACAAAAGATGATTGATAAGGTGAAATAATCCTTTTTAGATAAGGTTTTATCCTATTTGCTAAAATCTTAGAAATTATTTTATAGATTGTATTACATAAACCTATAGGTCTCAAATCAGCAGGATATTTAGCCTTTTCATTTTTTGGAATCAAAGAAAGGAAAGTCTTATTAAACTCTTTAGGCATATGACCAGTAACAAAGAAATTATGAACAGCCTGAACTACATCATTACCCACAATGTTCCAATTAACTTGGTAGAAACCAGCTTGAAAACCATCTGGGCCTGGAGAGCTCCAAGATGCCATATATTTCACAACTTGAAGAATATCATCAGTAGTTGGAATTCTGGTGAAAACCTCAGATAAATCATTAGTAATGACAGTAGGAATAATATCAAATATCTCTTCAGGGACTTGATGTACTATAGAGCAACTTCCAGAGCTAAAATGAGAGACAAGGATGTTTGTTATATCATCTCTATTATCATACCAATTTCCATGAACATCATATAGACAATCAATATTTTTTCTAAACATTCTTCTATTAGCTAGAGTATGAAAATATCTAGAATTATTATCCATATCTATTATGAATTTGTCTCCAGATTTTTGCTTATAGAATTCTGTTTTGATATTAAACCACATTTATAATTGTTTATTAGTGTCACTAAGATGATCCCACTTAGTACTAGATATTGGTTCATTATGAATTTTAAGGAGTTGATCCTGAAGAGCATTAATATTACTATCAATATCACCAAAATCAATCTTATTCCAATAAGAAAGCCTTTTTCTAGTAGAATTAATGTTTTTCATTCAACATATGACCAGGAGATCCACCTGTATTAGTATTCCAAGCAATTTCTAGTTGATTTTTAAAGCCAGCATGCTTAAGCCACAATACAAAAAATTTAAATGGTCTCCACAGATTTCAGAAACTTGATCAGTTTGTAGCATTATAGGACAATGATCATACCCATCTTGGACAAGATGATATAATCTTGCATTGGGAAATTCATTACACCACTGTTGATTACCAGATGCCATATCTATTCTAGAAGTTCTAATTCTAGTGCCAATATTATTACTAGACCAAGTAAAATCTCTCCCAATGCAACCTACATCCATGAGACCACATTCATTTATTTTATGCTGGACAAATCTATCATCTTGAGAAACAGAAGAACTAGCATCCAAATTTTGAAGGTGAACATTTAGATCTCCTATTACAAGCCAAGGCTGCATGATGTTGTCACTTATGCTAGACATGATATCCCATTGTATTTTCTCAATATCAGAATATGTAGAGCCATACATGAAAGAGAACAAAACATTTGGTTTAACAGGATGTAAACTAGCAAGCACATTGATGATATTATTGGTTTTATCTTGAACTTCACATTGGATACCTTATTTCCATAACAAAAGAATACCACCAACTAGACCTACTCTATCTATGCAATCATAATTAAAGTAATTTAAAGACTTAGCAAACTCAATCATTCTATTTTTATCGATTTTTGTTTCTGTTAAAAACAAAAAATCAGGAGATTGTTTTTTGATTAAAACATACCGTTGGTCTTTTGTAATTTTCTTGGCCAGACCTTGAACATTCCAACATAGAATCTTCATATTGGGAGTAAAATAATTTAAATTGCTGGAAAGATTAAAAAGGATATGAGATGTCTTGAATACCCAAGAGGAGTCTCTGACACAATCATTCATGGGAGCAGAAATTGTTGCAGTTGGTTCATCCGATTCCATCATAGTATTGTGTTGATGGTCCATATTAGTAGTATCATTTCTTTGCATAATTGCAAGCTATTGAATGTGAATATTATGAGGATTCATTGATGGCTTAGTGTTGAGAGTGGAGTTTCTCATTATTTTAACATTTCTTGAATCTTCTATATTACCTTCCTCAACTAACTCCTCCTCCATATAATTGACTGAATTACGATCTTCCTTTTCCTTATGAATTTCACTATCTTCCTTCTCCTTATTAGCTTCACTATCTTCCTTGAGAAGAGATTCATATTCAGCCGCAGAGAGGGTGTCTAAATAGAGTAAATGAGAAGTATACTCACAAGTTTCTTCATTATGATCAATCACAAAGTATTTAGGACAGATATTCCTAGGCTGTAAATCCCAGTGATATCTGATCCATACATCCTCTCTAGATATAGTCTTCCACCATCCTCCTCTATGAAGAGGTTTACTTAGCTCCACTTCAATTCTTGCTTTTACAGTAGTCGCACGAGGTCTGCAATTCTTTGGCTTAGTTTCAAAAAAAATTCCCATAAAACCAATTGCTTCATCAATCACAGCTACATTCATATGCTCCAGTCTCAAGTATTTGAATTATATAGAGAAAATTTGCTTGTCAAATACATAATCCTTCAGAGGGATATGATTATAGTATTTCTGAACATGAAGAAGGACTCCATCAATTAACCAAGGACCATCTGCTATAACTTCATCTCTTTCAGCTTCACTGTTTAATCTGACAAGCATCAGATTGTGACCAATAATTTTAATCTCTTTATTATGGTATTTACCCCACAGAGAATTGATTTCAGATCTTATAACTCTCATCTTCATTTTAGTGTTTTCTTTCAGTTTCCCTAAGATTCCAAATGGCCATTGATCAACAGCTTCATTGATTGTTTGAACTGAACCCACTATTCTTCTTTTATTAGCAGATAAATCAATATTAGCATTCCTTAATTGTCTGGATAGCAGGTTTATACGATCTCCCTGAGTATAAGAAATGGCTTTTCCTGAGATGGAGATTTTTTGATGTTTACTATGTGTAGATGGGGAAAAACTGAGATCAATCTGTAGGACTCCGGCCTAAACCAAGAAAATGGCCGTTCCAGAGTTAATTCGGTCACAAAGAGGGAAGAGGGTTGATCTGTAGGAGGGAAGCTGAGAAGTGTGCGAAATCAATGATGATCAAGGATTGTGAATGTGTTATGGGTTTCTGCGAATTTTCCGTGAACTGCTAAGTTCGAATAAGTTCTGGTCGATTGATTGAATTCTTGAGAGTGATTGCTCGGATCATAATTCTTCTGTTGTTCAATCGTGGATTCAGAGACTTATTTATATTGCGAGAACATGGACACATTGATCTCCAGTAAGTGTGACGGTTGCTCGAGTGAAAGAGTAGGAAAGTGGGAGATTGTGGTTTAACTAGTTCCATGTTGTGCGGAGACTGGGTTGATCGTCCACCCACTACTTTGCTAACATCCTCAACCGCCTGCACGACTTACCCACATTACTCATCTTGGATGAACACACGTGACGTAGGCCGCTAGACCAAAACCCTAATTAATATCCCCCATGTGACGTGATTGATGTCTCACGAACGTGGAGTCTGCAAAGCAGACGTATATTTGATTAGTCAGTCGTTGACTTGATTAGACGATGAGTTTAAGTATTGTTCAGTCGAGCATGATTGTTGAATGCTCTAGGATTCATGAATTGAACATGTCTGCTTGGACGTATAGTTCTCGAATGAATGATATTGATAGTTGAATCAATATGATGAATATTGATACTCTGAGCAAATATTGCTCGGATGATGAATTGTTGAATATTGATAGTTGGATCAATATTCGAGCATCTGAGCAAGTATTGCTCATTCGATAAATTATTGAATATTGATAGTTGAATCAACAACTATCAATATTCGAGCATCTGAGAAAGTATTGCTCATTTGATGAAATATTGGTAATGTGACCAAATAAAATATTAATTAAAATATTAGTAGCTGACCGAATATTGTATAATTAATCCAGATGTTTATTGCAAGATCAACATAAAATTATTAGTGTTTGAACTTGCTCAGAATTATGATCTGCAGAGCATTTGTTTGAAACCCTAATTTTGATCAATTGATGATTTACTGAAAATAAATCACTGAGTGAAGGAGAGATCAGCTACATGGGATGATGGCCGACCATGTAGCGCCAAGTGCTCGAGTGAGCATGCACCAAAGTATTTTTTTGACCAGTTGGTGAACAGGTAATCAAATGCTGGTTTAATCATTTATTAAAATAGTGCTCGTGTGAGCATTAGGTAGTAAAACCTAGTTATGAAGAGATGAGGGACCAACCAAGGGGTCATGGGACCAGCCCTTGGTGTTCATGGGACCAGCTGATGGTCTATTGAGCAAATCCCAAGTTGGTTGGAGAGAGTTTGGAACCAATACGAACAATTGAGAGCAAATTAGGTCAAAATTATGAAGTTGTGTGGGACCGGCTCCTTGCAAGCCTAAGGGCCGACCTTGATCAGTCAAGGTGGCATGACCATGTCACCATACTGCCCGTGTCTCATTCCTTAGAGTTTTCATATTTTATGGTGCGCGTTTGAGCAATATTTTGGATTTTCAGAAGAGTTTGATCTTGACTGAAACTCTCAATTTTTCTCGAATGAGCAAGTAGAATTTTTCTCATGAGACCGATATTTTGAGGATATTAAAATAATAATTTTAATTTTTTTTTATGTGAGAAGCCCAGTCGGTCATGTGACCATTTTACTTTTTGGCTTTTCCATGGTTTGAGCAATATTTGAGAAAATATTGATAAACTAGGGTTTTCGCTCAAACGATGGAGTTCCATGAGATGAAGGAAATAATAATATGAGAAAATAAGGGATTGTAAGTTGTGGGACCGGCCACGGCTAGGTGGCCCGGTCCCGTGACACCTTTCCCTATTTTGTTCGATGAAAGTATGGAGAAACTAAGAGTTTCACTCAAACGAGTGAGTTTGCTCAAATGAAGGAGTTTCCATGAGATAAAGGAAACAAATTAAAATAAAATAAAATAACGGAAGAGGGGAACGGCCATGGCGGCATGACCGGCCGGACGGTGGGCCCAGTCCCACGCCTCTTGTTTATTTTATTATTTTCCTTCATAAGTTCCTCGTTCATCCATATTTTCGAATGCTCATTCGTGCGTCCGGGTGCTAGTTCGTGCATTATTGCCAAGTACACTTGCACCATTTTCTCGGGACTTACTCGGTGGTGGCCCAAACGCGTTGAATATTTATTACTAATTCATAAAATTCAGCCGGGAATGATTCATGAAACGGAGTAATAAAATGAGTTGAGTATCTATTACTAATCCATGGAATCCAGTTGGGGGTTCAGGGAACGGAGTAATGAGATAAATTGGTTATCTATTACTAATCCATGGAGTCCAGCTGGGGATCAGCCATGGAACGGAGTAATGAGATAGAATGGATTATTTTTTAGGAATTCAGTTGATAAATGACACGCTAGAATTAATCTATTGTAGAATCGAGATATGAGATAATTGAAGCATCATACTCGCTCTGAGGGGGTGTATAGTCAGGGAACAACGAGCGGCGTGACGTCCTGAAGGCGTTAAGCTCTCTAACAAACATTATGTCTAGAGAACCTCCCAATCATCAAGATTATATACACGGTATCTCTACGTATTCAAGGAACAACGTGCAGCGTGACGTCCTGAAGGTGTTAAACTCCCTAACAAACATTATGTCTAGGGAATCGCCCAATCATTTTGATTCTATGTAGAGGTGATGATGAAAGGTGTGAATCATCGAACGCTCAGCTGGGAGGCCTTTCTAGAAACATATTCATCATAGCTCTGAGAGGAATGTTCGCTCAGTTAGAGATCGTGAAACGGTTCACGAGTCATAAAATGAGTTGAGTATCATGATTTTATGATTTTAGCCCTTGTCGAAAATCCACCATCAACATTAAGTCCTCTGCTTAGTGAGGGATAGTCATGTTCCGCAGTAAGCACTAGATGGTGATTTTCCAGTAGACGAGATAAGTAGTTGAACTTAGTCGTACAAAGGCATTTTCAGAATCCCCGATTTGCTCCAATGATGTCATATACGAGCAAATGCCCAGGTAAGAACTCTGGTAATATGATAGAGTGTCATCACGTGAGCACGGAGAGATGAAGTACTGCTGATTTGGATGGTCAAACGTTCAGTTTTGGTCGGTTTAGCGTTTACGGGCCCGGGCCCAAAAAAGGAAATCCTTGTTTTATTAGGTTTTTGGAAATAAAATTGATATAAAAGGGAAGAAGCCCTAAAAAAAAATTATTTTCCCTTAAGCTGACCGACCACCCTCCCCCTTGATCTCTTCACGTCCGAGCAACAGAGAAGGAGGATAAAAAATTTCACCGGAGCCGACAGTCGCTGTCACCGTCCGGCGAAGTTCCGGCCAACTCCGGACAGTTCAGGTAAGTGATTTTTTTTTTTTTTTTTTTTGTTGTGTGTTATTCGTGAGTTGTTCATGAAAAAAAATATCATATGTGTATATGCATGCGTAAGTTTCATGAAAATTTGTTTTTAGCAAACAGACGTCCGTCGGTTTAGGAAACGAACGATAATCCCTAACTTATGAGAGTTTTTTTTTTTTTTTTTTTTTTTTTTTTTTT